>JAABKJ010007898.1:0-11583 GCA_011634705.1 Andricus grossulariae | reverse complement strand
TGAAAATTCGTCTTTTTTGGTAGAAAATTAATGATTTTGGTTGAAAATTCAATTACTTGATTGAAAATTAAACTCCTATGTTAAAAATTCATTTTTTAAGATTCATCGTTTTAATTAAAAAATAATCTCTTCGATTGTAAATTTACTTATTTTGTTATGACTTTTTTAAATAATTTTTTTAACTAAAAATTGAAGTACTTTGTTGAAAATTCCTTTTTTTTTGTTACAGGTTAATTTTTTTTAACAGACAGTTTTAGCAATCCAGTTGAATATTCCACAATTTTAGTTAAAACTTCATTTCTTCGATTGAAAATTCAGCTATTCCAGTTGAAGGTTCACCATTTTAGTTTAAAATTCATCACTTTGGTTCAAAATTTAACTATTTTGATGAAAATTCGTTTTGTCTTGTTTGAAAATTCCTCTTTTTTTGTAGAAAATTAATGATTCCTGTTGAAAATTTAATTACTTGATTTCAACTTAAACTCCTTTCTTAAAAATTCATTTTTTTGTTGTTGAAGATTTGATTTTTTAAAAATTAAATTTGCCAAGAAATAATGTATGTACTTTGTTGAAAATTCGTTTTTTTGTTTGGTTACAAATTAACTTTTTTTACTGATAATTTAAGCAATCCATTTGAATATTCCACATTTTAGTTAAAAATTTATTCATCTCTTCCGCGGTTGAAAATTCAACTATTACAGATCAAGATTCACCATTTTAGTTTAAAATTCATCACTTTGGTTAACAATTTAACTACTTTGAGGAAAATTCGCTTTTTTTTCTTGCTGTAAAATTAATTTTTAAACTGGAGATTTAACTATTCCACTTTTGGTTAAAAAAATTTTTTTATTCAAAAGTTTACCTAGTTGGTTGAAAATTGATCTTTTTGATTCAAGCATCCAAGCGTTTCGTTGAAAATTCGTCTTTTTTAGTATGAAATCAATGATTCAGGTTGAAAATTCGATTACTTGACTGAAAATTAAACTCCTTTGTTAAAAATTCATTTTTGAAGATTCTTCATTTTAATTAAAAAATAATATCTTCGATTACATATTTACTTATTTTGTTGAAAATATGATTTTTTTAAATAATTATTTTAACTAAAAATTTAAGTACTTTGTTGAAAATTAGTTTTTTTTTTGTTACAAATTAATTTTTTTGAACTGATAATTTAAGAAATCCTGTCGAATATTTCACAATTTTAGTTAAAACTTCATCTCATCGATTGAAAATTAAACTATTCCAGTCGGAGGTTCACCATTTTAGTTTCTAATTCATCACTTTGGTTGCAAATTTAACTATTTTGATGGAAATTCGTTTTTGTCTTGTTGTAAAATTAATTTTTTAAACTGGATATTTAACTATTCCATTTTTGGATGAAACTTTCCCCAGCTGGTTGAAAATTTACCACTTCGTTTAAAAATTCAAGCATTTGGTCTGAAAATTCGTCTTTTTTTAAAGAAAACTAATGATTTTCGTTGAAAATTCAATTACTTGATTTCAACTTGAACTCCTTTCTTAAAAATTCATTTTTCTTGAAGATTCGATTTTTTTTTATTACATTTTTCAACCAAAAATGTATGTCCTATGTTGAAAATTCGCTTTTTTTGGTTACTAATTTTTTTTCTTAACTGATAATTTAATCAATCCAGTTGAATAATCCACAATTTGAGTTAAAAATTTATTTATCTCTTCCGCAGTTGAAAATTCAACTATTCCAGTTAAAGATTCACCATTTTAGTTTAAAATTCATACTTTAGTTGAAAATTTAACTACTTAGATGAAAATTCGTTTTTTTTTCTTATTGTAAAATTAATTTTACAAGCTGGAGATTTAACTATTCCATTTTTGGTTAATTTTTTAATTTACTTAAAAGTTCACCTAGTTGGTTGAAAATTTATATTTTTTGTTTGAAAATTCAAGTGTTTCGTTGAAATTTTTTTTTTTATGGTAGAAAATGAATAATTTTGGTTGAAAATTTAACTACTTTGATGAAAATTCGTTTTTTTTTCATTCAAAAATATACTTGAATCACCTAAAAATTCGATAACTCAGTCAATTTCAACCAATTCTAATAAAAAAAAGTTTATTACACCCGGAATGAACTCACTTTGATTATATAAACAGAAAAAAAAATTATTGTATTGGAATTGTTGGGATATTTAGATACATTACCATAAAATCAGAGTTTGAGACTTTAAAAGAAATTTCGCATATGAAACTTTTTTTTAGTTCTACTAGACCTAAAAATTCTACCATATTTCGTGAAAAGTATTTTTTCACTGTAAAAAAAAAGTAACCTGGAAAAATTAACTTTTTTGTCCTGGAAAACCTGGAAAAGTCCTGGATTTTTGTTGAAGAAACGCTAGACACTCTGTTTAAACCCTAAAAAAATGTTTTCAAATATCGTTAACCTTTAGAGTATTTCTTAGAGAAGATCGCTTAGTTCATAAAATGCTATTACATAAGAATTACTCGACTTTTTTCCTGTGACTCTGTTTTTAAATTATAACTGACTTTATTCTACATCTCATAAATATTTTTCTATTATTCAATCAAAGTTATTGAAGCATTTTATGACTTATTTACAAAATATATTTTCCTCTTAACAAAATAATTGTTGCTCAAAAAATGGTATTGCTTCAACAAAGCTATTTTGTTAATTCTACCAAAGTTTAGTTGGTTCGACGAAAAATAATTTTGTTGTGATTACAAATATTTAGTTCGTTCAGTGAAACTATTTTGTAAATTCGACAATACTTTTGTTTAGTCTGAAAAATCATTATGTTGAGCTAACAAATATTTGGTTGATTGAAACCAATAAGTTTGTTCAATCAACAAGAATTTTTGGTTGGTTCAACCAAACGTTCCAACAAAGTACTCACAGAATTTAACAATTCTACGGTTTCTGATATTGATATTATATTCAAATTATATATACCTATATATTTTAGTTAATTATTATGTATAGTAACCATGATCACTATACTAAAAAATTCATTAAAAATTTAATGAAATTGTTTCCAAGATGCACTACGTGGAAGTAATCAATATTGCATCTAAAAAATCTATAACAAAAATTGTATTAAATCTTTCATATATATAAAATAATCAAAATATCTAAAAATTTGATAAAAATACATCTAAACTAACAGTTATGTTTTCATTCGAACAATTTTTTTAACAATTTCATTATTTTATAACCAAAAGTAAAAATCATGATCTATTGCTCAGAAAAATTTCGAAACTTGTACATCATTCATTGTTTATAAAAATGGCTATGAATAAAAACCATCAATGACCAGAATTGATTTTTTGTTATTGTTGAAATTTTGTTATTCATCTTTCATACAAGATACAACTTTTCACTCTCGTGACATTTTAAAATACGATGAGCCATTATTTGTTCCCAGCCTTTTGAACAATATAGTTTTTTATAAATCCATGCTCTCTTGAATAATTGGAATTTTCTGTGGAAAACTAGAAAAATGTACATCCGTAAAGAAATGTTGAAAATCGAAAACAGAATTCTGATGAAAAGTAGGGCATGAGGCTAGGTCACGGTTACAATGTCAGAAAATGTTCCATTTTTATAACCCTTTTTTAATTACTATGTACAGCCCTGGGCAAATTTATATATTTTTATAAAGTAATTAGCCGCTTATCAGTATTGATTGAGAAAATATCTGGACTAATATCTAAAATTTCACTAGTAATTAGTCAAGTTATAACAATTGTTAATTTAGAAAAGCAATGAAATATCTTTTGCGTAAGAAGCGAAACTATAAAATAAAAATAATCTTCTTTAGACACTCATGCTCATCCTTATTTAAGGAAAGTTATGTTCAGAAAGTTTACTAAATTATTGCAATTTTCTATGGAATATTAGAAAATTGTATAACCGAAAAAAATTTTGAAAATCGAAAACAGAACTCTGTTGAAAAGTTGAACATGAAGGCCCTGAAGCTGTATCATTAATTTTAAGACCAGTGACCCCCTGTCATTTTAAGGTAGCGAAAAATTCTTATTATTCTCAACTTTGTTCAAACAAGCTGAATGTTTTTTAATTGCAGACAGACTACATCGCGTTTACAAGTTCACAATATGACCTTATTTTTTCAAGAGCGTTAAGAATATTAAACCATCCTGTAATTTGATTAAACTTTTTGATTTTTCACGTTTTCCATTCGAATCTGTAAAATGTCACTAGTAATTAGTTAAATTTTAACAATTTCGATTCAGAGAGACCTTCAAGTATCTTTTGCGCAAAGAATCCAAAAAATGTACAAATAAAATAACCTTCTTCAGTCACTCAAGTTCATACTTATTTAAGCTGATACTTCTTCAAGGCAAATAATTTTTACAAAGTTTGCAAAAAATTGCTTTTTTCCATGGAAAATTAATTAAATGTACAACCGACAAAAATTTGAAATTCAAAAATAGAATTCTATCGAAAAGTAGCATATGAATACCCCGGAGGTCTATAATTAATTTTGAAGCTAGTGGTCCCTTGTTATTTTCAGATTGTAAAAAATTCTTATTTTCCTTGACTTTATTCAAAGAATCAGAAGGCGATATTTTAAAAATAGAAGCAGACTTGGTCACAATAACAATTTGGCAAGGCTTATGAAGTTTAACACGTATTTTCCATAAGAAAAGAGAGGTTTTTGTAAATTTTATTCAGAATCATCAGGTCAAAAATTACTTTTTAAATATGACCGCCAAAAGTCTTTTTTATAAGGTCCCAAAAACAACCTTAAGTAAGTAATTGGGTTTTGCGAGTTTTTTTCACTAATTATGACTTTTTGTTGTTCTTTAAATACAAATTGTTTTAAATACATAAGGTATTACATTATATTGATAATTTGGTGTTTATAAAGAATTTTTTTCAAACAATTTACTATTGTTTATAGGAATTTTCTCTTACAAAAGAGTTAGAATGTCGCGGCTTCTTCCAAATTTTGTAAATTGTTTCCAACGTTTCAGTTAGAATGATCTAATGATTAATTCAAAGGAAAATGAGTAATTGTTTAAACTATTTGTTATTATTTATAATAGTCTTCTCCTAGAATAATGATATAAAGTTGCAGTTTAGTCTAAAATTGTCCACTTTTCAATTAGAGTGAGGTAATAATTAATCCGAGTTGAAAAACTTAATTATTTAAACAATTTATTACTATTTTTATAATATTCTCTTTGAGTCATGTTAGATAGTTGCGGTTTTTCTGACATTTTAACCTTTGCTGTGGCTTTTCAGTTATGAACAAATAATATCTAAATATTAGATAGAATTATTTTTTAAACAATCTTTTATGTGAATATATTTTTCTGAAAGAAAACAGATGTTCGAAATATGCTTCAAATTTTCTATATGGATCATATTGATTGAAAATTTTCCTTGAAGTAGTTGCTAAGATCCTTTTTACTTAAATCAATATTATTATTATTAATATTTATTATTTGTTTCTGACTGAGAAGTCAACGGAAAACTGAGATTTGTAGAGAAACCCGCAACTTTCTAACATTAGTCTAAGAGAAGATAGTTATAAACAATAATAAATTTTTTGAACAACTATGCATTGTCACTTGCATGCATTATTATCTCAATAAGAGAAAAGTGGACATAGAGTTCCAAATTTCAGAAGAAACCGCAACTGTCTAGTATTGCTGCAGGAAGAGACAGTTATAAACAATAATAATTTCTTGAAGCAATTATGTTTGCTAAATTTCAATAGTTATAACCTCGCTCCAAGTGCAAAGTGGAAAAAAAGTTAAATCACTGAGAATATAACGCAACTTCCTAGCATTATTCAAAGAGAATATTATTGAAAATAGTAATAAATTGTTTAATCAAGACTTTTAACTTGAATCAATCATTACTTTACTCTAGTGGATAAAAACTGGAAATGTTTAGAAGGAACTCCCACTTTCTGACATTATTCTAAGAGAATATTGTTATAAATAATAATAAATGGTTCAAACCATTATTTCTATTAGATTTAATTGTTCATTGCCTCGGTCTAACTAAAAAAAAACAAGTTTAAAGATTCGGAAAAAGTGCGACCTTCTTACTCTATGCTAAGAGTGAATTGCTATAAACAATAATAAATTATTTAAACATCTGATTATCGATGGGAAGTAATACATAATTCATTAGAAAGAATTTGTTTAAAAAAAAAACAACAAAAAAATCATTATCAGCGCGAATAACTCGCATAACAGAATTTTTCACTTATGGGGTTTTGCGGAACCCTTTAAAACAGACTTTTGAGGTTTATAATTAAAAAGTAATTTTGGATTTATATTCTATGGCTAATTTTTAAGATAAATGTTGAGTTTCAACTCGCTACATGTAATATTCACGATTCTGTATAAAATTTACAAAAACGTATTTTTTTCTTATGGGAAACACATGTTCAACTTCATGGGGTTTGTGGAACCTATTAATATGATACCTTCTCAATGGGTGTAATGAACTATAAATGGCTTACCAATGTCTCCTCCTTATCATATTTGTGTAATTAACATAAACTGCTGATTTTTTAAACAATATTTATAAACTAATTCACAGTTTGTCCATTTTTCTGTGATAAATATTTATTTTATTTGAAAGGAACTAAATAAATATATAAATAGATAATTTGATAACCCAATAACCAAAAGCCAAGAACCCATCACACCTTTAATTAACATTGAATGGAGTTGAGTTTTTACTTTATTCCGCAAAAAAAAATTAACATTTCTCATGGAGTAATGAACAAACTATAAAGTTGTACTCGTATGTAAATATGTTTTTAATGACAAGAAAGAGTAATTGGCAAGAGATTTCTTGTTGATTCCACGAAAAAATTAATATTTATCATGGAAAAATGTTCATACGGTAAATTTGTTTATGAATATTGTTTAAATAATCGAAATTTCCTGTTAAATGGACCAATATGACAAGAAAGAGTCATTTGTAAGACATTGATAGTTTATTCCACGAAAAAAATAAGCCTATTCTTAAAGAAGTAGCCAAAGTGTACATTTATTTATGAAAATTGTTAAAATAATAAGTATTTTTTATCAATTTGAATAAAATTAAAGCTAGGAGTCACTGGTCATACATTTTTAGTTGGATCTGCAAAAAACTAAGCCTATTCGTAAAATAATGCTGAAAATGTGAATTTCTTTATAAATGTAGCTTAAATAATTACCAGTTGTTGTTTAAAAAATAACAGCAAGGAGTCATTGGTAAGACATTTTTCGTTGATCTTGCAAAAAAATTGAGCCTATTCATTGTGACACAATAAAATTGTGTATTTCTTTACAAACATTGTTTAAATAATTGTCAAACAGCAGATATTCTCAATAAATTGCACTTAGGCATTGATTTCTCTAATATGTAGTAAATTTGAAGTCTGAGAAAAGGTATATCTGAAAAGTTGGGAAAAAAATATTATTTATTTTTTTGTTAAATAAGAAATTTTGGTTTGCTCAAAATGAATTTTCTGCACCGACTCGTTATACCTGGAAGCCTTACAGTCATTTAAGAAAAAACATAAAAATTTAGGTCGATAATTAATTAAAGTTGAAAAATCAATTGTTTAAATGATTGATTACCATTGTTAATATTATTAAATTTTAATAATACTAGAAAGTTGCTTATAATGGCTTATTGTTTCTAACGACCTTTTCATAGAGTAATGCTAAAAAGTTGATTTTTTTCCTGAAATCTTTAGTTTTGCTTTGACTTCTGTGTTATGAACAAATAATACGAGAACTTCAAAAAGAATTAATTTTTAAAAAGTATTGTATTGTTTTTAAGTAAATCATGTTTGCTCTTTTTCCAATGTTAAAGAAAAATTAATTTAAAACAAAAAAGATATCTTACACCAAATACAAAAGCATAGAATGAAATATATAGGAGTAGGTGGGAGGACAAGGTCTGTAAATGACTTGTAAAAGTACCGTTTTGAATTACAGTGAGCAGTTTATTGTGAAGTAGACAAAAAGTTGAAAATTTCACAAATAAACCGCAACTTTCCAGCACCAATATAGGAGGAGATAGTTATAAACAATAATAATTTGTTTAGGCAATTACGTTTGTTAGATTTTTGAAATGATTATCTCACTCTAAGTACAAAGTCGACAAAAAGTTGAAAGTTTCAGAAAAAAATGTATCTTTCTAGCATTATTCAAATTGAATATTATCAACAATAGTAATAAATTGTTTAAACAATCAATTTTCTAACTTGAATTAATTGTTTACCTCACTCTAATTGGAAATTGGCCAAAAAGCTGAAAATTAAAAAAAGAACGGAACTTTCTATCTTTATTCACGTTGAATATTATTAACCATAGTAATAAATTGTATGAACAATTAATTTTTTACTTAATAGTATATTTTTCAATGAAGTACATGAATTTTCAATTGAAAAGTTAATTTTTAAGCAAATAGTTAAATTTTCTATCAAATTATTTGAATTTTTTATGAAAAAAAATATTTTGAAACAAAATAGTTAAATTTTTAACCAAAGAAATGAATGTGGAATCTGAAAGATCTGGAGTTCGAATCCTAGCGGAGCTAGAAAGATTTTATTTTTTACAACCTTAAAAAATGAATAATCAATATTAAAAAAATATTGATTATCGACCATGCAGACAAAAAAACGTTAACATAAAATGATGAATCTTTAACCAAACAACTAAATTTTTAACAAAGTACAGTTCAACTTCAACCAAGTAGCTAAAGTTCCAACCAGAAGAGACGAATTTTCAACAAAATATGTTGAATACAAAAATAGTAAAAATTTTAATAAAATGCATGAAGTTTCAACGAAAATAAATGAATTTTCAACGAAATCCGGGCCGAGGCAGATTCTTTCTCGTTTCTCTAAAAATAATTTGACCAGTACAATCAAAATATATAACACCAGAAATTAGGAAAACATTATAGTTGATATTATTTCAACCAAAAACGATTTTAACTTGAAATAAATTACACTTGAATTTGACCAAAAAGGGAAAATATTGAACGAAATAGCTGAATCCTCAACCAAAAGAGAATAATTTTCTATCCATAACTGACCCATAAACCTCTTTTAGTAGGAGATAACAAAAAACGCAAAGTAATTTTAAAGTAACTAAACTTGAAGTTCCAAGTTACTACAAAAATGGTAACTAAGTTACGTTAAAAGTTGCTTTTTAAAATAGTAACAAAGTTACCCTAAAAGTTACAAATAATATAACTTTTCAGTAACTTAGCTACTTGTGACAAGTTACTACCCGGAAAAGGCCTGTACTATCTTAATATTATTTGTTAATACTATAAATAAATTACATAAATTGATGACAAACAAATTAGCACATATTGTAGACCCGACCAAGGGCATTGTACATTGTACATACCCTTGTATGGCCTCCCCAATGCTAACAGTCAAAAAACATCCAACATCCAAAAAAAAGTTCAATAAATTCGTGTTAAAAACTTTGTTTGAAAAAATTTTCAACAATCGAACCTCCCATCTTGAAGTGATTTTTTATTTTACTTTCAAAGTGGTGAACGGTCTTGCAAATTTTTTGAGACGAACAAAGGGGGCGGCTAAGTTGGCCGTGAGGAATCAGCTCTGCTTTCCCATAGTAGGCCACCTTTGTATGACCTATGGAGGCACACTAAATAAAAAAGGCTAAGCTGGACAGTTTCCACTCAGGACTAGTACACTTTTCTTTATTTTCATTGAAATTTAATTACATTTTTCTACTACAAATGAAGGTAGTTGTGGAATTTTTCCTCTGTAAATTGAACCAGAAGTAGAACCTAAACCAAAAAGATCTTGCAAAAATTTTGATAAAGCACGCATACTCCGCACATAAATAAAGAAATGAACAGAGTGATATTTTTTTACTAAATTTTTTTTTATTATTATTTCTCACTCAGAATATTCTGCTTATGTTATTGTTGATGTTAATTTTAGCATTATAAACATTTAACCTTGTAAAATTATTGAAGTCATCCAGGTTCAAATATTATTTCTAATTTAAGGCACTAATTGCTCCTTAATGCACGTGGGACTTCTCGAGCAGCCCACTCAATCGCCCTCGGAGTAAAGCTTAATTGGAAAATTTGATTTGCTGATCTCCTACCTGTTGGAAGAACTCCAGAAGTCCTAATAAGGGCAACATTGGGTGTACAATATCTTATGTCTTGACCAATCGGGTGTCCTATGTAATCTATATCATGACCTGCAAGTATTGTTGACATTGGTAGATGCCATACAGCTCTGAGCCCCAGAACTGATGTGTCATTAAAGATGCTCGCGCGCACTACGGCATAATGAAGGCTTATTACAAATGCATCGCCAAGTCTTTCATCTCCTCGTCTTACTTCCACTCGGTCATGTGCAACAAGCTGCGGAAGTTCGGATGATGGGGTTTTGTATGGAGATGCACGCTTTTGACGAATGTGTTGAACTGATGCTGTTTCTGCAAGAATTATTATATACGTTAATTTATTTGCTTTATTATACTATGTATATTACATAATATCACGAAATTGCTCGTGCTACCAACGGATAGTATCAAACCACTGAACGGGTGAGCTATTAAAAATTAGCCTTGACCTTGAAAGGTGATAGACAAAAATAAAATTCCTTGAAAATCGGAATTTAATTTTGTTTTTTTTCGCATGATAATCCAATACCCACATGGAAAAATTACACAAACTAATCCTCATTCAAAGCAGAATTTAATAAACTTTCTAATGGATTGATAACAATATTTGTATCTATATTATGGATGTCGCTATCTCTTTTTAAAGTCAAGGATAATTTTTAATGAGTCTCCCGGTCAGTGGTCTGATAATATAATATAGTAGTGTACATTATTTATTAGTAACAATGATTTCATAAATTCTTAATAATCTTTCCCTTTTAATACTTAATAACCTTTCAGCCACGAAGTATGTTATTTTTAGATGAGATTAGGCGACACGTATTTTTCCGATTTGGAAAAAAAAATTATTTACCATCCTGTCTCATAAGGCAGACATCCT
Organism: Andricus grossulariae; assembly: GCA_011634705.1. Lineage (NCBI taxonomy): Eukaryota > Metazoa > Arthropoda > Insecta > Hymenoptera > Cynipidae > Andricus > Andricus grossulariae. The sequence continues at coordinate 551 of JAABKJ010007898.1, read as the reverse complement.
GTGATTTTTATGCAGGTTAAACCATTTTTGCGGCTAGTCGAATTTGTTTTCATAAAATGTAATTTTCGCACTTTTCTTGGAAACAGCGAAGGATGAAAAAAATTTTAAGATACAAGTTTGCACATCTTTAAAAGCTTAAAAAAATACTTGTTTCTCTTTTGTGATATCCGGCATCGTTATTGAGAAAAATTCAAACATTAAATTTTTGAGGGATTAAACATTTTCCCTGATTCAAAAATGGCTTCGCTCACAAAAAACTGATGGCATACATTCCTTACATAAGCATAAACTTTGATAAAATATTAGGAAAAAAAAGCAGGTGGGGTGTTAACAGAAAATCTTCTTTATTCTTTTTCTTCAAACTTTTATCTTCATTTTTTTTGTATCTTCCGTTCTTCCCGAGAAAAATGCAAAACTTCGATTTCATGCCAAGCTTAACGAAAACTTTGGACAAAATACAAGTTTGGACTTATTATTGTTGGTTTAATTCGTAGAATTGAATGTATGTCAAAAAGTAATCATTATATTCTAAGAACAGTATGTGTGTGGCC
>JAABKJ010007897.1:0-11583 GCA_011634705.1 Andricus grossulariae | reverse complement strand
ATAGTATGTGTCCTAGATGTTCGGGGTGTGCATGACACGCCCTGCAGCTATCATCGGGAATGTCTTGGCTCAAAATGATGCGACGGTATGCTAGAGAGGAAATGAGACGGTCTTAAAATGCCAAAATGAAGCCCTCCGTGCCCGAATTCAATCAGGGTGATTTAAGGAAAGCAAATGTTACCTCATACGAAATCGACAGATCTTCCACATTTCTGTGGAAGACGCCGTGCATCTTCTTGTCGAGGAGCTGTCCGCGGAAGTTTTTCTCCTGTGCTTTCTTAACCCCTAGAGAGTGCACCTCGGCCCCATAAAAATCGGAGCACAGGGGGTCCATCGGACCCCACGTCAAAAAGTGGTGGATTCTGAAGCCCCCACTTCAGTCCGAAGCATATCACAAGTTAGTTTGATCCTTCAGAAAAACCATGCAATAGCTTTGATAATGAAATTTTAACTTTGAATTCATTTAAACAATCAAAAATGTTCAAAAGTCAAGAAAATTAAGTTTTTCTCAAAAAAATCATAAATTTTTTAATTTTCAACCTTTTGAGCTAAAAATGTAGGTACTTTCTCTCGAAATACAATATTTCAAGGGAAAAATACGTGCGATAGTCCTCTTTTCAAACAAATTTTGAAGAATTAAAGTTGCGGTTTGAGCAAAAAATGGAAAAGCAATTTTCGGTGAATATGAAGGTTCTACAAGGCCCTAAGTGATTTTAGAACGAGATTTTTGCATGATTCTTATATTTTAAGTAAAATGTACAAAAAAGGTGATAATTGAGTTCAAACTTGGGATGGGGTCCGCTGAAACCCCGGTATTCTCTAAGGGTTAATAATTCCCCTATTTTTCCCCTTTTTTCGTGAGAAAATTACCCTATTTCCACTTTTTTGAGCTCCTTTTGCGCTGTGATCCCTGTACTTTGTATAGAGTGCGCCAGACACACATATTCTATCTGTCGCCGCGAATTGCGTAGCTTCTTTAAGGACCCATCGAAATGTGGATTTAAATGTTACTTTAGAATATCCAATCATATCCTTTATATTTAAATAATGTTATTAGTTGTGAACGCTAAAAATGGAATAATTCTTAATTGAATATCAAAACTATAAACTTTTATTTCAAATTCGAAGGAACGGCAAAGTAATAATGAGACCAAACTGTGTAAATAGAATAGACTTAAGATTGAAATGTTGAGAAATAGGACAATTTCAAATAAAAAGCGGTTTTATTGGCCTAATTGTGAAAGCTTCGTTTTTGCACAAAATGTTCAACGTTTGAGTTTGAAACGGTTCAATTTTGAAATACTAATTCTCAATTTTAGAATTGTGCAGCATTCGATTTACTAATTTGGATATTATTTGTTGAATACATACTTTAAATTATAATTTTTACATTTTCATCTCAATGAGAAGGTATTGGTTTTATGTGAAAAATGACTTTCGCGGATGCAATCAAATGTCGACGTTTCGAGGCCCCCTGAGTCAGAAAAAAAAACAGTTTTTACGAAGGTGTCTGTCTGTCTGTAGTCTGTAGTATCGTGTAGGCACGATAACTTTTGAAAGATTGATCAGATTGGATTGAGCTTTGGCCCACTTTTTGAAGGCCTAAAAAGAAAGAATGAGTTCGTTAATCAGCTATTTTGGATAAAAATTCAGAAAGTAAGCAAATTTTGAACATTTTTGAGACCATTTTTTTCAAGATTTAAACATTCTATGTACGGTTATTAGAATAATTTATCCTAATGGCATTTTACGATAAAAAAAATTATCAGAGTTATAGCATTTTCAAAAAAAATAAATAAAAAACACGAAAATTAACATTTTAGGCCGAACAACGCATGATGTGAAAAAAGTCAGGAAGGGAACAACGTTTCTTTTTGAGAGCCCTACAAGATTATCATAACAAGTTTTCGAATTTTTTCGAAAAATCGAAAATTCAAATTTTGATTGCACCAAAAATAATTATCAATCACTTTATTATAGGACGCGTAGTTTTTGTTTCTTTCTTGGAAAAAAACATTAGAAATTAAAAAATTAAATTTCCGGACAAACGACACAAGCTATTAGAAGAAATGAATAGACAGAGTTTGCTCATCCAAAAAACAGCTACACATTTTTTATCAACAATTTTTCGACAGGACGCTTAGTTTTTGTTTTAATCGTAAAAAATAGCATTGAACATAAAAAAATCTAATGTTTTGGAAAACAACATAAGGAAAGAAAAAGAAATGATAGGCAAACGTGTTCACTCAAGGAGGATGTGCTTTGTTATTTATAATTTTTAAAAAGGGTAAGTAGTTTTTTTCCACCGTAAAAAATAAGAATGAAAAAATTAAATTTTTGGAAAAACGACACAAGAGACGAAAAAAATGAAACAACAAAAGTTGTTTAACCAAGAAAGATCTACAAATTTGTTATAAAGTCTTGTTATGAAGATGCATCCAAAATTAAAAATTCACTTTCTGGAAAAACGACACAAGCTCTACAAATCTGCTTAGAACCACTTTACACTAGTATGCGTATTTTCAGTTTAAATCATAAAAAATAACGTTAAACGTAAACAAAATAAATTTATAGAGAAATGACACAAGTTGCAATAAAATGTATAATACAAACATTTGTTGTATAGGATGCACAGTTTATTATAATTATAAAAACAAGACATTGAAAATACGTATGTTTCAATACCAATGCATATTATGAATTGTGACAATATAAATTTATTGAAATGATAGATTTTTCAGGGTAGCTGAGAATAAAAATTAGTGCCAAATAAGAAGCAAATGTTGAAGTGATCATGAGAAATAAAATTTGTACATTATTTTGCAAAATCTGAATAAGCAGTAACCAGCTTGATATACAGAAATAAATGTGATATACATTTGATATAATAATGTTGAACATAATGTAGAAAAGTTCAAATTTTTGACAGAATCGAGTTTGACAAGCACGAGATTCGTGATGAGTATGTATTCGTTAAAGCCCAAGCAGCTTTACCAAAAGAGAATTCACAATCACAGTAAGGGTCTGATTGAAACAAACGTTTTTTACCCTATTGGACCCAGAGTTGATTATAGCAGAACTGATCCCTTCTAATCAACTAAGACCGTTATATATCCTACAAGCCCCTGTTATCGCAGAAAATCACGGATCTAGAGGAGAAAAATTAAAAAAAAAATTATAATAAAAACTTCAAAAAGAACTTTTTAGCTTTAATTTTAATACACATTATACGCACCGTTAGTCAAAAAAAGATTTTTTCCAAATATAAAAATTTCAGACGCTATTTTTATATGAACTTTGACATCTTAATCGGACATTAAGTACATTACATTTTTTATAGTAATAATTATAAAATACTGTATTATCATGGATCTTATAGTTATTGCAGTAACATATATGAACCATATTAATATAAATTATTATAATTTCTCGACTTGAAAATAAAAATGAATTTCAAGCATTTAAAATAAGCGCGTGTATTACGGCCAATAACGTGGCTTTCCCCTTCCAACGCAATGCTTAGGCAGTTGAGAAAGTCGCGCTCTATTAGCATTACTGCTCTCTCTCTCTCTCTCTCTCTCTCTCTCTCTCTCTCTCTCTCTCTCTCTCTGTATATACACAATACTTCTTCTTTGTTTTCTTTGTCGAACCGTCGATCTTATTGGTAGCTACGACAGCGCGCCGATTAAAATGAATTGATATTCACTGCTATTTTTCATGAACATTGATCGTAAAAAATAATCTACAGTGGAACTCCGGGACCGTTACGAAGTCGAAAATCGAACGAACCACTTTTTCTGACGTGTGGAAGAGGTCCATTCGATTTTCGACTTCGTAACGGCCCCGCAGTCTCACTGCTGATCAGGCTCATCGGCTTCAGTTGGCTTTAGACATTAAAGCCCCACTGTTGGTCGACGTGAGCTCGCCATCGTGCTTATTCGCTATATGTGTACTTTCCACTTCGAGTGAACTACCGTAACGTCATGACGTACTTGCACAGGTAGGCCGTTAGAGTACAGCGCCTTACTGAAACGCTCCTGTTTTGTAACGCCTTCGTGAAACCCGCGCAGCTCCCCACAACCCTACCCGCGGCGCGGCGTCATTTCTCGGAAGGGGTATATTCGGTGGCGTTATATCCAAGTTCGACTGTAATGCATGCCCTGTGGATTTATGCCAGGAAGATCATCTACAGATTAAATATTTAGTTTAAGACAGATCACAGAAGCAAGTTTGAGAGTAGGAAAGAAAGTTTTCTGTGCATTTTTTGACCTAGAAAAAGCATTTGACAAGGTGAATAAAAGTAAACTTTGGAAAGTCCTTAAAGAGTGCGGAGTCAATGGATGGCTTCTAGAAGCAATAGAAACAATATATACAGGCAGTAAAGCAAGTTTAAGGGCTAATAGGAAACTCAGTGACTGATTCAACATTATACAAGGTTTTAGGCAAGTATGCATTATTTCTTTGTGGCTATTTATTATATTCATGGATAAGTGTCTAAGAATGGACCTCTTGGGCGAAGAAGGTGTGGATCTCAGACAGTGAGGGTACGTGGGTTAGCATTCGCAGATTATAAGGTTGTTATAGCAGAGTCAATCGAAGACTTGCAAAGAATGTTGAGTAAACTGGATGCAGGCATGAAGAACATGGACATCAAAATTAACGTAAATGAAACAAAAATTATCGTGTTTGAATGAAAAGATGAGAAAAAAATATGCAACATTGTCCTAAACGATGAGTGAATAGAACAAGTTGATAATTACCTATATCTTGGTAGCCTAGTCAGAAACGACGGAAAGATAGATGCAGAGTTAGATAGGCGTATAAACGAGAGTAAGAAGCTTATCGGTATAGCCCAACCCATTATCGGAACTAAAAATATATCAAGGAAAGCTAAAAGGTCGATATATAACTCTATATTTATACAGTCTGTGATGTACGGTAGCGAGACCTGGAGCTAACAAGAAAAGGATAAGAGTAAAATTAACGTGATTAACATGAAAATCCTGCGCATAGTGTGCGGTGAGACGCTGATGGAAAAAATTAGTAATGAGATTATCCTCAAAGAATGTGGTGCAGAGGAGACACTAGTTGACATATGCGAAAGGAATTCATTAAGATGGCTTGGGCATGTTGAGAGAATGAAAGATGAACGATTTATGAAGCAAGTGTATCTAGTTAAAGTAAATGGCAGTGTGCTCAGAGGCAGACCGCGCAAAGAATTGATGGAATGTTTAAATGAGACCCCAATTCGAAGAGACATAAGAAGCCATTAAAACGCAAGAGCTTGCATGAGAAAATGCATGGACGTGGAGGAAGCGAGATAGGTATGCCAAGACAGGAAAGTGTGGCGACAAATAGTTTATAAAAATTGCATGAAGAAGAGTGTCAGTTGAGTGAATGACGCCTGAAACAAAAGACCTTGGACACTCATGGCCCCGAGTGGGGAGCTTTACATGATGTTTTTGTGAGGCACTTCACTTGGGGTGATCGCTAGAGAGATTGATCAGCAACCTGGGTTGTTGATGATTTTGACATCACATTTTGATTTATGAACCTCAACGCTCTGCCTATGATGTCTCAACATTTAGTTCTTAGAATAATTTGCTTCTACATCCAAATTGCGCTAAATTTAAATTCTTCAGAAATTTTGGGTATATATCAATATTTTCAACCTTCGCCAATTTTTGCCTTTTGTTTTAAAATTATTCTCTTGACTAAAGCTCTAAAGCTATAAATATATGCTGCATATAACAAAGTCTCTATGCGAAACAGAAAATGATGAAGATAAATGCACTCTTTATGCGCAATACTGATAAGAGCTTGTTTAACACACTCCAATAAATTAGGAATTCCACTAGGTACTACAGCCATGTGCATACATTATCTTTTAGTACTTTGTTTTGGAATATCTTGGGCAAATGGACTAATGCTATTGTTTGGAAATATCTGGTCTGTTGTTTTGTACCAAGAAAATTTTCCAACCTTTATAAACAGACTACATAAAGAAGAAGTGGGATACAGTATGATTGGCTTTTATCAGATGGAAAGATCAGAACTTTTAGTTCGTGATCCTGAACTCATAAAAACTATTTTCTCGCCCGATTTCCGCAATTTTCAAGACATCGATCTTCGAATTGAGTCTCAGCAGAATTTTCTTCTAACTATGCATCCCTTTTTCGCAAGCAATGATACTTAAAAGGAAAAGATAAATGCCTTTTTAAAACGTTTCAGCATTAAAAACTTGAAAAGATTGCTTGATCCTATTAGTATAGTGCAACCGAAACTACTTAACTATTGAGATAAGAAATGCGATAGTGAAAAAGATAAACTCGAATTGTATACATTATTCAGTAAATACGTTGGAGATAACAGCGATTGCTGGCATGGGTATCGAGGGTCATCGTTTCAAGAACAAATTAAATGAATAAAAAACAAATGAATATGATTAAAAAATAGGTGAATGAAACCAAAATAAACTGAATTTTGACCAACTTGGAGATTCAGTATCCGAATCACGCTGATTATTACATGGGTTCAGACAACTGATGGCATACTCTGTACGTAAATTGGCAAGATTTATAGAAGTAAGAGTGGTCTCTGAGAAAGTGGAATTTTTTCAGATATTAGTAAGGATTCAATTACGTCTAGAAGAGTCCCAGGAAATAATTTCAGAGATTTTTTTCAGGTGATGATTGATTGTTTTAAATCAAATGAACAGCAATCTGTTGATGAAGATAAAGCCTTAACAACCTATTTTATGTCCTTGTTTGAAGATTTATATGTAAATAGATGTGTTTGAGTGACATTTTTAGCTTTTCCTGAAATTCAAGAATAAGTACGAGAAGAAGTTATATCTGTATCAATCAAGTACGACGGTATTTTGAATTACAAAGCCTTCCAAGAAATTAAATATAATTATAGACCATGTTTTAAAAGAATCGATGTGGATGATAAGGAAAAATCTTCCAAGTGATTTGCAAAACCATTACAGAAAAATTCTTTGTAACTTGTCAATATTTTTATTTCTTGGACATATATGAAAAAAAAGTTTGTAAGGAGGACAATGAATGTTGCATTATATATTTTCTATATAATATTTGAAACTCTATTTTATTTTTCTTAACTAAAATCTATCAATTCCGTCTCACTTTAAAAAAATTAAGTATTCCTAAATTTTATTATTATTCAATTTTGAAAGATTTACATTTTAATGTGTTCAACTTCAAAGGATCCTGCACGTTCCTTATGGAAATTGAGTTTCGGTTAAATTGGCCTAATTTCTACAAGGAACATGCGTGGTCCTTTCCAAATTTTAAATGGTTAAATTTTGAAGACTTACATTTATTTCTTTTATATCAATACCTTAATTAATTTCAATAGCTTAATTTGAAAAAGCTTTATTTTATAATTCATCCATATATTTAAGCCTTAAATTCAAAATTATTGACTGTTTAAAGTTTGAATTTAAATATTGTGAAATTTTGAACATTCAATTTCAAATGCAAAAAAGGCGTTAATTAAGGATTTATCTGATGTTAGTGTTGTGTTAACTTTCATATTTGAAATTCTTAGGTTTCAAAGAAAAAGCCTTGATTTAAAAAAATATTAAAGGTTGGAAATCTTCAATCTAAAATTGCACAACATTTTAAAGCTGGAATTAAATTATTAAACTTTAAATGATTCGATTTCATATTTTTAATGGGAGTGTCTACACGAACCGAAAAAATTCGGCTATTTATTCCAAAATTTCTGTAAAAATAGTCCTTTTCCCAGCTATTGAATGTTGAATGTAGAGTGTTGTTATTTTTATGTAAAAACTTGAGATTGAACAAAACTTGAAAAGTGCAACTTGGACCCAAAATATGAAATAATTTCATGGAAATGTTTTTTTTTCACTTTTTAAAAAATCTAAAAAATGGAGTATTTTTCGATAAACTTGAGTGGGAAATTTTACATTCTTTGTAAAAATTCAAATGATATACTCGACATTTTTCCGACATTCTCAGTGTACAAAATGTTATTATTCATTTGAGCTATTCGACTCGTTAGGATAATGTTCAATTTATTTCAAAATATACAACAAACTGTTATTAGTGTCCCTCAATAAAATATTTTAATATCCTATACAGATTTTTCTTTACAAACAATTTTTTCATGAATAGAAGCTTTTCTTTGGAATTCGAATCTCAAGCTGAAACATTAAATTCAAAGTTTTTTTACAAATTTTAGAATGTGTCAAAAAAATCAAGTTGAGTTAGCTATAGAATCTGTCGAATTCACATTGCATATTTTTTACTTTCACTGAGTATTACTTCATGTTAGAAAGTGTTGCTACACAACTACACGGTGTATAGGATACATTTGAACATTAGAATATGTGAATATTTTTTCTAATGCAATTGGTTCTGTTTCATGATTTGATATTGCTTTTTTTAGGTAAACAACAGTTGTCCTGCTGTATTCCACATGTCCCACTAAGCCCAGTTTTACGCTCATATAAACCAATTGTTTCGAATCGTAAAGCTAAAAATTAGACACTGATCAATACTACCAATACCAAAATTTGTATCTTTGAGAATCGAAAAATTTGCAATAATGCAGACTGTATCGTTCTGTGAAACACGTGTCGATGATAAAAGAGAAATCCTTGATCTTGGCCTCAGTGGCGTAGTAGGATCACGTGCTGACTGGAATGTTGAAGATAATAATCTTGTTAAATATATTTTTCAATTCTGTGGAATAAATGTATGTATAATTATCTACGTGTATGTTTGACGGAAATAGGGGACATTTTTTTTCTACTTTCGTTAATTACTGTTTCGGTAATTCAAAAAAATCTGAGGAAAAGAATGTTAAACAAATACACAGTACTTATTCAAATTTTTAAAATATAAATTTAAAAAAAAATACAAAAAAAAAAATCATTTGGGTTCAAAAATTACGTCGAATGTTCTGCACATTAACAGTTTTTGGTAATAAACAACAATAACAAAATGATAAATTAAAAATCAAATTTTGGTTTAAGGTATAGTTGATGTGCCAAAAATAAGATCTCCGAAAAGATAGTTTTTCTATGATTTTATGAATCAAAATAATATTAAAAGCCTTTATTTCAACAATTTTTTTGCAATTTAACTTTTCTTTTATTATCGCTTTTTACCAATTTTTCAAAAGTCGCATTCTAATAAATATCGGCTTATTTTTTCGGGGAAAATATTCCCTACAACTCTACTGTTTCTAATTTTGAATTTAAATTTTTCTATGGCTGAAATCGCCCAACCAGTTTTTTTTAAAGAAAATATTTTTAAAAAAATAACTATATTTGAAGATCATCATTTACTTATCTTAAAAATTGGAAACAGTAGAGTTATATGGAATTGTTTCTCCGGAAAAATAGGACATATAATTTATTTAAATTCAACCAATTTGAAAAAATTGGCAAGAAGCGACAATAAGGAAAACTTCATTTTTTGAAAACAATCATTTTTTTTAAGTTGAATATTTTAAACCTGGAATTTCCATAGCCTAGATCGAAGAAACATGTTATTTTGTTTCAATAGAAATTGTTATCCTGAAATCCTATCAAGACAGAAAGTAATTCTTAACAAACTTACCATTTTAACAGAGAATTAAACTTGAGTAATGAATTTATTTCCAAATGCCACATATAAGCACACCTTTAAGAAATACACAGATACGTACATAAGTGTAAAAAACCAATCTGCATCACTTTTTCAGCTAATAAGATAGAACTGTCATTTATCATCTAACGTCTGATCAAAGTGTAAATTGCATTGAACGACAGGAGCTCAGTGCTTTATATAATCTTGTCGAGAATGGAGCAGATTTTCGTTCTCGCCTTTGTTACTTTAATTGTGGCATCTATATACTATTACCTAAAATGCCGATACAATTTTTGGCAAAAACAAGGAATACCATGTGCGAGGGGAATAATTCCAGGACTCGGGAACATGACCTATGTTGTTCTTCTTCGAGAAAGTTTTACTAGACTTTGTGAAAATTACTACAAAGAAAATGAAAAACACAGCATGTTTGGTTTTTATCAGTTCAGTACGCCAACTCTTCTTGTTCGCGACCCAGAATTAGTGAAAAGTGTTTTATTAACGAATTTCTCCAGCTTTCACGACAATCAAATGTCGATCAGTTGCCCTAAAGGTGACGCTCTGTTCACCCTCAACCCATTTTTTTCAAAAATCGACACTTGGAAGGAAAACAGGGCACCTCTAAAAAATGCTTTCTCGAGCAAGAAATTAAAATCAATGCTTCCTTTGATCGAGGGAGCATCTTCTAAAATGGAAGATTACATCAAACAAAAAATGACCTATGAAAAAGAAAAATTGGAACTAAATTTCAAAACATTCTTCAACTTGTATACTGGAGAGATTGCAGCAGCAGGAATGGGAATCCAGGGAAACAATTTTGATGAAGATAGTAAATCTGTGAATAGCGAGTTGACCTTTAAAAAAACTATTGAGACTATATTTGCAGCTCCTTTCTTCACGGGTGGATTTTCACAAGTTATCTTGATGTTCATGCCTCGTTTGTCTAAATTTTTTAATATGGCCTTGATACCAAAAGAAGTGGACCTGTTTTATCGTCAATCTGTCAAACATATCCTTGCAAATAGAAAACGCGATAATAGATCCAATAACGATTTTCTGCAAATTATAATAGATTTTCAGTTGGCGAATGGATTAAAAATAAATGAAGAAACAGCCTTAGCATCATACATGTTATCATTTTCTGTTGAAGTTTATGAAACTTCTGCAATTACTTTGAGCTTTTTATGTTTTCAACTTGCAGCTTATCCTGAAATTCAAGAAAGAGTGAGAGACGAAATAAAAAGTCTGCTGCGAAAGTATAATGGCAAATTAGATTACGAAGCTTGTAAGGAAATGACATATTTGGATCAAGTTTTGAATGAATCTATGAGGCTTAATCACGTTACGGGAATAATGACGAAAGTTTGCACCAAAGAAATTCAACTTGTGGGATCAGATGGACTTTCTTGTAAATTGAAACCTGGAAATGTGGTAGTTATATCAACTTTTGGACTCCAAATGGACCCGAAATATTGGCCAGAACCTGAAAAGTTTGATCCGGGTCGATTTAGTGACGAGCAAAAGGAAGGAAGACATAAATTCTCTTTTATTCCTTTTGGCGAAGGACCAAGAATTTGTGTGGGAATGAGAATGGCAAATATTATGATTAAGTCGGCGATAACAACGATTTTAAAAAATTATTCGTTGGAAGTTTCACCAAAAACTCCTTTGCCATTGAAAAAGGACGAAGCAAGCTTTATGACTGCATATGAGCGTGGATTGTGGGTTTTTCTGAAACCTTTGAAGCACATGTCTTCTTAATATGATGTTATTAGTTATTAGAGATTTTTATTGATTTCAAAATATTAGCTGGACTTTTTGTGTATTTTTAAAGGGTTGATTTATATGTTTAGTAATTTCATTTATGATTTTTCAATTTCAATCCTTCATTTTTCAAAACATGTTTTTTTTAAGAGAAAAATTATACATATATATATATATATATATATTCGGTTTCGGT
>JAABKJ010007896.1:0-11583 GCA_011634705.1 Andricus grossulariae | reverse complement strand
TATGAGAACAATTGCCCTACAAGCACAATTAAGTCTAGGAAGGGAGCAGAATCGTGGAATACCCACCTGGAGAGACTCCGTAAAAAGACAAGAATGTTGTGCAATAGGGCAAATAGAACTAAATTGCCTTCGGACTGGGATATCTATAAGACGGCCCAGTCTGAATACAATAAAAATATAAGAAAGTATAAGCGGGAAGATTGGACGGGCTTCTGCGAGGAATCGAAAAACATTCCGGAAATAGCGAGGCTCCACAAGATCCTGGCGAAAAATCCGGAAGTTCCCCTCGGGCTCATAAGGCTCGATAATGGTGGGTTTGCCGAAGACGAAGAAGCAACGCTGAATCACCTGACGGAAGTTCACTTCCCGGGTTTTCAACTTATCCGTACCGACCAAGAGGAGGAAGGCTGGGGCCAACAGGTGGTGAGGGCCGACCGGAATTTTGCCTCTAAGGCTGCTGACTACAAGAAGGTGGAATGGGCCCTAGGTTCCTTCTGTCCTCTTAAATAACCAGGGGCGGATGGCATTTATCCAGCGCTTTTACAAAAAGGCATGGATTTGATTGCCCCTCCTCTGACGAAACTATTTAGGGCAAGTATAACCCTTAAACATGTGCCATTGGCATGGAAGGATGGCAGAGTAGCCTTCATACCCAAACATGGGAGGGAGATTTGCACTGCTGCAAAAGCTTTCCGACCAATCAGCCTAACGTCTTTTATCCTGAAGACGTTGGAGAAGCTGGTCGAGAGATACATTACGGATGAGGTGCTCTTGGCCTCCCCACTGCATAGAGGGCAGCATGCTTTTCAGGCAGGCTGCTCGGTAGAAACTGCGATTCATGCTGTTGTGGCAAAATGGGAGCAGCAATTGGAACAAAAGGGGTATGCTGTGTGCGCTTGCTTGGATATAGAGGGTGCTTTCAGCAATATGCCTGCAGAAATCATCTGTGGAGAGGCTCTGAGATGTCGCGTGCCAGACCAGCTTGTACGCTGGATAGGAAGCATGCTACGTCGGAGAAGACTTGAAACCAGATGGGGTGAGGGCCTAGTAAGGGGAATAACTCCACGGGGATGCCCGCAGGGGGGTGTCCTGTCGCCTCTCCTGTGGTGCATTGTTGTGGACGGTCTCCTTCGAAGGCTAAATAAATAGGGGTATTATACTCAGGGATATGCGGATGACTGTAATCCTAGTAAGGGGGGCTCATCTGGAGACGCTGATGAGTCTTGTGAGGTTGGCGCTGCGCATTGTAAAGCTCTGGTGTCCTGAAAAGACCAACCTGGTCATTTTCACGAAAAACTATAAGATTCCAAAAGTTGATGCTCCTGTATTTTGCGGTGGCAAGCTGACGTTTTCAGATTCGGTTAGATATCTGGGAGTAATCCTAGATAGCAAGCTGAACTGGGCAAAGTACCTGGAGACCTAATGCAGGAAGTTTGTCATGACTTTTTGGATGTGCTCCTACATGCGGCCGTAGTCTGGTGTCCACGGGCTGAACTCAAAACAATGCAGGACAGGCTGCAAAGATTACAAACGCTGTCATTTAGGGGTTTGACTGGAGCAATGAGAACTACGCCCACAGCGGCGAAAGGATTTATGCTCTGTGAAGAACCACTGCGTGTTGCGATAACCGCTAGAGCGGCACACGCTATGGGCCGCCTGGCGAGAGCAAATAGATGGACTCGGGGTACTAGACACATTATGCTCCCGAGTGATATAAGTGCATTGCCGATTCTACAGATGAGGCAAGACAAAATAACAAAATGCCACAACTTTGCCAAAGCTTTCCGCGTCTGTATCCCAAGCAGGGATCTGTGGAAAGCAAACGTTAACCCGCTCCCCCAAGGGGAAATCTGGTATACAGATGGCTCCAGGGATGAGGAAGGGTCAGGAGCAGGAATTTATGACAGGAAGAGAGGGAAAGGGATAGGGATACCATTTGGTCGACATGCTACTTTCTTCTACTGTCTTTCAGGTGGAGGTCCTGGCCCTCATTCGCTGTGCTGAAGCACTAATAGGAGGAAAAGCTGCTGGCAGACAGGTTACGATCTATTCCGACAGCCTAGCGACACTAACTGCAATAGGGAAACCAGGCATAACATCAGAAATGGTTTGGGAATGAAAAAAGGCATTAAACCAACTTGCAGAAAGAAACAATGTGGCACACAAGGATCAAGGGCAACGAAAAGGCGGACCATTTTGCATAACGCGGCGCAGCAAGTGAATACGTAGGATCAGAACCGGTACTGGGAATAGCGACTTGCTGTATATTTTTGGCCATTAAAAGCTGGATCCGAATAAAACACCGGGAATACTGGGAGCAAATCCAGGGTTGCCGTCAGGCGAAATCCATAGGATGGACAGAGCCAGGGAAATCCTGGGTTTACCCAAGAAAGATATAAGGACAGTGTTACAGATCCTAACTGGGCACAACCACTCAAACTATCATATGCACAAAATGGGGTATAACCACACGACAGAGTGCAGAAGATACGGCAGGGATGATGATACATCCCTGCATGTACTATGCCAGTGCCCGGCATTAGCTAGGCTCAGGCAACAGACCCTCGGGGTCCATTTTTATTAATTTTTTTCTATGATTCTGTGATAGTTTAATGTCTCTGTGCAAATTTAGATTCACAATAATGGGTAAAACTGCAGAAATAAATTTGCATAAAAAAGAAATTTATAATATAGTTAATGACACATTTGTATAGTTGAAAGAATCGGTTCCTCAACTGCAATTTCAGTTTCCCAATAGAAATATTGAATTTTTCTCTTGTTGTTTGCAAGAAAACTGCGAAAATTCAATTTTATGAATAAAATTCTCCTAGCCGCAAAGGTTGTTAGGCCCGCATAAAACTCTCAGGGTATTTTCCCTAAGATAGTACAAATTCAAAAAAAAAAAAAATTAAAAAAAATATATAAGCGTTGATTTTTTAAGAAAATCAACTATTAATATTGTCAGAAAACCCGCCGCCATTTTGTTAATTTCAAACATTTCTTTAATTTTCTCGCGAGTTTGAGAGAAAATTGAGATTCTTTTGAAAAACAAGGCAAATAATTTAAATACACATAAAATATTCTGTCCCCGAAAGATTCAGCGACTTCAAGTGTATAACCTGCCAGATTAGAAATGGATTCGGTCCAGTAATCTTTATAGAGACATAAATCTCATAAGTACTTGTAAATATTTTGAAATAAATAAATGTAATGGAACATTCTTGATACTTTTATCCCTGTTTGGAATTACTTCAAATGTCAAGAAAAGTTGATGCTTTACTAACTGGTATTTGTTAGAATATTTTCAATTTCAGAATAAAACTTATTTTCAAATAATGAGTAAATAGCATACCTGCATGTTTTTGTTCTTCATAAACTCGTCTTCGTCTGACCTCCTCTTCAATACGCTTCTCATGTTTATCGATTTTCTCTTGTAAAAATTGGTCAACCTCAGCCATGTATCCTATACATCCCTTTTCTCTTTGAAGTAGCAGAAATTTTTTATCTTCAAAAACATCTGTGCGAGAAAGAAGTCTGATGAAGCTATATCAAATAATTTATTTAGCAACTGTTTGAAAACTTTCTCATTCCTCACTTGCGTTTCTGACTGACGACTTAAACTCCTTTGAAGATTCCGCCATTTCTCAAATAGATTTTTTATCTTTGTTAAACAGTGTTGGTCTTTTCGCAAAGGTAAACGTGCTTTTGTCCCCAAAAACTTTTCACTTCTTTCAACACTAAAACAGCACTCTCTTGTACACTGACTTTCAAATGACGAATGGTTATAAAAGAAAACCCGAAGTACTTGTAAATTTGATGGTAATCTACTTCCGGTAATGTCCCGATCCATATAATCAATTATATAGATATTTTCACGCAATCTGCGTTCGATATCTAATTCTGCAGCCATAGCTATCCACGCCAGATGTCTGCAGTCGAACTCAAAGAGGGAAACTGACTAAAAATCTCGGTAGGTTGTGAAAATCCTTTACAATGCAATGCAGTGTTTTCGGAACTCAGATATATACGCATTACCTAGGTATAACATGCAACGGGTGCCGAAACAGGTTTTCAAACAATTGCTGCATTTCTGACACCTTACTGCAGTCTCTCAGTAACTTATTCAAGGAAAAGTTGTATTCAATATGATCCGTGTAGAAAATTTGAAGCATATTTTAAATATGTTTTATTTCAGAAAAATATATTCACAAAAAAGAAAGAGATTATTTAAAATATAGTTTTCTGTAATGTTTATTTATTAATTGTTATTAATTAAGCAGACGAAGCAAAGTGAGATATTTTAGTAAAAACCACCACTTACTCTAGCACTTATCTAAGAAAAGATAGATATAAACAATGTTAAATTGTTTAACCAACTTTTTTGTTAACTTTAATTAATTATTACCTCACTAAGTGAAAAAAGGACAGAAAGGTAAAAATTTCTGAAAAGCAGCAACTATCAGGCATTGATATATGAAGATAGTCATGATCAATAATGATTTGTTTAAACAATTATTTTTGCTAAATCTAATTAATTATTAAGTCACGCCTAATGAAAAGTAGACAAACAGTTGAAAATGTAAGAAAAAACCGCAACTTTCTACCAACTAAACAAAGAGAATATCATTAACAATGATAATAAATTGTCTAAACAATTATTTTTGTCAACTTGAGTTATTACTTCACTTCAATTGAAAATTGGACAAAAAGCCAGAAATTTTAGAAAAAAACCACATCTTTCTAGCATTATTCAAATGGAATATTAATAATAATAATAAATTGTTTAAGAAATTAATTTTCTTGACTCTAATTAATTATTTAGCCTATGTTAATTGGAAATTGGACTAAGAGTGAAATTTTTTATTAAAAACTGCAATTTTGTAGCATTATTCTAAGAGAATATTATTAACAATAATAAATTGCTTAAACAATCACTCTTGTATGATCTTTTATGTGCCAGAAATAATTTGCATTTAAAAAACCGCAAAAAGTCATAATTAGCGCCAAAAACTCGCAAAACACATTTTTTCACTTATGGGGTATTTTGGGACCCTGTATGGTGTTAATATTTAAAAAGTGATATTTTATTCGTATTCTCTGACTGATTTTAAAGATAAATGTTGAGTTTCAACTCGATTGAGATTATATTGAGGATTCTGAATAAAATTTACAAAAACATATTTTTTCCTTATTGGAAATACGTGTTAATCTCCATGGGGCTTGCGGCACCCCGAAACATAATTTTTCTTCAAAACAAAAAAACGGATTTATTTTTGTGTGGATTCGAACAAATTTCCGGCCTGTCTCCATAAAAATTTTAAAAAATATTTCCTTGACCACCCTAATATGCAATGATTGATAAGTGCCCATGATTCTGTATATATGCAATGATTTATTTATATGTGCCCATGATATTCTATGTGTTAATATGAAATCTGATATTTAAATTGATGTGCATTGGAAACTGTGCCAGTTGTACCCGAATACCTTAGCAATCACTCGCGTCAACGAAACCTAAGCAGAAATTAATTAAAAAAATCTCTCTCGTAAAGAACTAAAATTGCCTTAAGTTTAAATAGAATGAAAGTAGCATTGGACTAAAAATTTAAGGAAAAATTCAGAAAAAATTATTCTATTTTTAGAAAGTTAAGATTTGGTCTTTTTGGAAACAAAAATCGAAAATTACGGAAAATTAAGGAAAAGAAGAAACTTGGAAAGAGAAAAACACAGCGAATATTGATTCTTGACGAATATTTCAAGCGCCAAATGGAACGAACCATTCAAGCGCGCAAACAAGTTCGCACGTACAGCGAGCAATACCCGCGAGTCGCGCCAATGTCACGCAACCTGTCTTCAAAACAAAGGGTCCTACGAAGAAAATAAACATATTTTAGAACCCGAAAATTAATTAGATGCCAAATCAAAAGTTTAATTAAAATTTTCTATCAGGATGGTAATTTTAAATTAAGATACCACATCGAACGAACATACAGGGTGTCCCATCAATAAGAATTTAAACTTAACTTAAAATAAATGAAACGACTTCCGTTTCCGGCCTGAAAGTGTTAGGTGGCGGTGATTGTGTGGTGCAGATTTTAGCGAAATTTAAGTGGAATTTGAGGTGAGTTGATGGGAGATGTGTGTTTGAGGGGTTTGTCAGTGTGAGATTGCATGTAAAATATAATAGAAGTGAAAAGGTTGGTGTTTTTTTGTGAGCTTGAAACTGTTTTGGGTAGGCTGGGAGGTTAGTTTGCTTGGCGTGAGGAGCAGGGTGGGGAGACAAGTGCAGTTGAGTAGCGGCGACAGGGAGGGAAAGGTAGAGAGAAGCACGGAAGAAGGTACGGAAGCAGGGTGGGGTAGCGCCGTGAAGTTAGGATTAACGAAAGTTGCGTATGGCGTTACGGACAGAGGCTACTTCGAATCGGTTTGATGGGTAACGGAGACAGCGATAGCAAAGAAGAAAGGGCGAGGAAGTATTCTGTACGCCGAAACGTGAGACAAAAAAGAGAGGGCAGTACAGAAAAACGGTAGAAAGAGAGAGATTGAGGGCGGAGAGTTTTTGCTCAATAGGAAGAGGGATAGGGCGGAGAGAGGAACTAGTGAAGATAAAGTAGGAGCAGGATCCACCCTAAAAAATCTGAAAATGTACAGAACACCACCGGGAAAAGACCAGCATGGAGCGGGGGAAAAAACAAGGAGAAAGACGAAGAAAAAGTTGAATATAGATGGAGATAGTCATAAAGAACAATAATTTGTTTAAACCATTTTTTTTGCTGAATTTAATTAATTATCAAGTCACGCCTAATGAAAAATAGACAAACAGTTGAAAATCTCAGAAAAAACCGAAGCATTCTCCCATTCAGCAAAGAGAATATTATGAATAATGATAGTAAATCGTTTAAACAATTCTTTTTGTTAACTTGAATTATTACATCACTTCAAATGAAAATTGGACAAAAAGCTAGAAATTTAAAAAAAACCGCATCTTTCTAGCATTATTAAAAAATAATATTATTAATAATTATAATGAATTGTTTAAACAATTAATTTTCTTGCCTCTAATTAATTACTCAACTTATCTTAATTGAAAATTTGACTAAAAGTGATTTTTTTAAACTGCAATTTTTTACCATTTTTCTAAGAGAATATTATGAACAATAATAATAAATTGTTTAAACCATCACTCTTGTTAACATTGATGAAGTATCACTATCCTCTAATTTAAAATTGGGCAACTAATCGAAAATTTGTGAAAAAACCGCGTCTTTCTAACTCCATTCTATGAGAAAATTGCTAAAAACAATAATAAATTGTTCAAAAAATTTATGTAAATATCTAATCATCAGTATGAAATGGTCTTTTATGTGCCAGAAATAATTTTTACTGAAAAAACCGCAAAAAAAGTCATCATTACCGCGAACAACTCGCAAAACCCATTTTTTCACTTATGGGGTATTTTGGGACCCTATAAAACATCTTTTTTTATTATGGAAAATACATGTTATACTTCATGGTGCTTGCGGCACCCCTAAATATCATTTTCTTTGAAAAAAAAATGGATTTATTTTCGTGTGGATTCGAACAAATTTCTGGGGGCCCCCATAAAAATTAAAAAAAAAAAAATTTTTGGACAACCCTGATGTGCATTGTCGAAAAGATCCTCGAGCTTCGATTTGAAATTTGATTTTTTTTCCTTATGAGCCTCCGATTTTCTCCCAGCGTGTTTTTGCAGTTGTCTCCATTCTTGGTACAAACATTCTAATTTTGGAAGGCAGTTTCTCACTTCCTGAGTTGGAATTCGTGCTTTTCCCCAACATACAATAACCTCCTGCAATGCTAGTCTGGCACTTTCGCGTAAAGTTAACTTCACAACACGAAGATTAAAAAATAATACACTTAAAACGTCTTTATTTGATGGTAATTTATTTCCAGACATTTTATACCAGTAATATCCAAGTAAATAAATGTTCTCACGTAATAGATGGGCAGAAGACATTATGACATAAATATTGGTTTTGACTCGTTCTAACATATGTCTCAAAATGATTGTGAGGTAACACAGTAATGAGAACAGAAGAAAACCAGGAGGTACAAGACATTTTTGTTTGAGTACCATCGAAGGCCGCTATGACATATGTATATTTATTTAATATTTATACCTTAGAAATATGTGATGGTGACACTGTGTAATATCAATAACAGTTAATTTTAATTTCAAAGACTATATAAATATGTAGGATGTAATCTTGTAATATTTACATAAAACTAAAAAGCTTTTGATTGTGTAAGCATTATTATTATTATTACTGGTGATCCTAATTATATATTTTTCTAGACATTTTTATAACAGTGTTAAAATAATATTGCAAAAAGGTATTTTAGAAACTTTAAATAAATGTTCTGTCAATATTCTATTTCTGAGATGACGTTAAAGATTTTCTGTATTAGAGGATATAACTTTGATCGATATTGCAGATTTCCATTTTCACAGTGTGTGTGAAAGGATTTATCTTCTGATCGATCGTTACCATCTCCGATGATAATACAGATTCCTAGTATAAATTGACTTGTATATAACATCTTGCAAAATAAATTGTGTTTCAGAGAAAGGATTCTTTTTCTTATCTCTGTAGTAGCTTAGTGGTTAGAGCACCTGACCGGAAATCAGTTGACCTGGCGTTCGAATCTCAGCGGAGCGAAAGGAGAATATCTTTTTTCTGAATAAATTTAATTTAAAAAATATATAACATTTTGGTGTGACAAATGTTCTAATAATATATAATACGCGGCAAATGTTATGGTTATAAAATGGCTTGGTAAAATATTTTTCTGACACTTTCAAATACAAAAAATATTATTGTTAAGCGGAGACATACAAATGGCGCTCTGAGAGACTTTATCTCATGAGAAATAATGAAAAAAAAATCAATATCATCATTCTTTTTTCAAATATTTGCAAATAGTATTTACATATGTGTACGATACAGTTTTATAAGTACAAATTATATAGCTCTGTACATAGAAAATCAATTATAATAATTGAATTAAATAATACGCTCAATAATAAATAGTATTATATTCAATATTTAGATTTATAATGAATATCAAGATTTATCAATTCAGTATTCTACTGCCGACGTGTGACGGCGCGCAAGAGCTTACTTTATTTGACTGCGTCCCGGCCGTTTTATCCACCGAAACTCATTGGCCGTTTTATTTAAGTGGTAATACTTGTATATTTGTTTTATTTTTAACGAATACAGATCGAATTTGACATTTTTTAACACAGACATAACAGCTTAGCGTATATACTATAAAATACAAAAAACAACAATAAAAAAGACAAGATAAATTACTTAATAATATTGATGAAGTCCAATTAAAAATGCTTACTAAAATAGATCGAAAACAATTATAGGGTTTTACTTTTTTAATTTAAATATTTCATGTTTGAATTTACCTGTCTTAAATATGCACTTAATTAATAAATATATCTGCACTAAAATCGATATTAATTTGGCTCTCCTAATCAGTTATTAATACTGGCCATTTTAGACTCACTTGTCGTTTGCGAGTGGGCACAAATTGTAGTACTGAAATTATTTGTGATGTGATGTGATGAAATGTGTGGCTGACACGTTTCGGAATGTCTTTTTATGTTTTTTTTTCTTACTAGAGCGATTCTACAAGTTTCTTCAGAAGAGTTGAATCATCAAATAAAGCTATTGCAGATATCATCGAGTTCTATAAATGTTCTCCCTCTCTAACCTTGTGTGGCTAACTTTTAAAGCGCAACGCTTAACCCATCTTGCCTTTTCTGCCTCTATGTCTGCCTGAGGCACGATGAATTGTCTATAATGGAGATATCAATATCTCTTGGTAGTGCATCCAGATCGTCAAAATAAGCTTTCAAGTTCCTCGCAACGAGATTGTAACCTGCTACTGTGGGTGTTATAAGTAGTTCATCACGATCTTCCTGACAAAGGACACATTGTTTTTAATCTATTGGTGTCTCAGGTGCTTTTGGTGCTAGTGACGTCGTATTCACAGTTCGATACGCAGCGAAAGTTACTGAAGTAACACACAAGGTCGTTCTAGTGAGAAGAAAAACAGAAAAAGATGTGCCGAAAAGAGTAAGCCACACACTACATCACTTACATCACAAATAAAATTAGTACCACAGCTTGTGCCCACTGACAAATTCCTTCACATCACAAGATCAGAACTCACTACTTGTGTTCATCAGATCCTAGAAGACGTCCAGATTAACACATACAGATACTCTAACTTCGCTTTATACAATGGCAATACGCGTAATTGTTGATAAGGGGATCTTTGTCTACTCTGCATGCCCGATATGTGTATAGTAAACGATATTGCGGGATAGCCTACCAGAGAGGGACATGAGATTTGGATTCTGAGAGAAAAGGGTGAACGCAATAAAAAGTCGTTACTTGGTGTGATGGTTCGGCGAAGTGAAGTTGGAGTTGATCCGGATAAGGACCGTTGACAGGATGCCTGGAGAATCAACTCCAGCAGTCGACGAGTTGGATAAACGAACCCAGACGAGGGTTGGTGACACAACGCGAGACAGAGAGCAACGAGAATTTAGAAATTCGACGCTTATGGCCTCTGGACCTTTGGATGGATCCGCCCCATATCTGACATGGCCTGCCAACCCTTTCGTGGTTTTCTTTTTAAAAAATTTGACGACATGTTTGCGTAGGTGGTATTCTGAGGACTCCTTTTGAACTTCGGCTAGCCTCTTCTGCAGCCAATGCCAAGCGTGGCAGCTTTTCAAGTGTTCTTCGACAGAATTTTTATGAATCTCATTCTAGTACAAGTAGTGGTTTGGCTGTATTTCTAGTTTTTCTGAAAAATAAGAAAATATCTACTATCTATTTGTCTTTTTGAGTCAGGTTCTAATACTTCCAGGTTTAAGTGAGTGAGTTTTGTTAAGTTTTGAGTCAACATGTATAATTCGTACCAATAATCCATTGCCATTTAACTATTATTTAAATCTAAATTTTCTAATTTAGAGTCATTGATGTTTCATTCTCCTATACTTTTATATTTAAGGGTTTTTAATGAATAAATCGTTTAAGAACTTTTTTTTTTTTTTTTTTCTTTTTTGAAGGGACCTTCTTATTTTTCGTAGTTCCTATTTACTTTTTATCTGCCTTATTTTACAGTTTGTTTGCTACTTTCAGAACTCTCTCGCTTATTTTATATTCTCTTGGTCTTCTTCTCCAATTGTAACTGTTAGCTTGTCTATTATTTGCATGCTCCAAGTTTTTCGGAACCTCTTCTTTTATTATTTGCAACCTTCTCAGTCAATCAGTTCATTTATCTACGCTTTGGAACTCTATTTTACTATCGTTTTCTATATTTTTTCTGAGAAACTGGGCTGGTCGCAATTCCCTGCCTACATGCAGAGCTGTTGGGGTGTATTGGGTTGGCTAGTTTTTTCTTGTGTTAATTGCGAATTGTAAATCGTATATTTATGTATATATATATATATATATATATAAACTAAAGGTTAACAACCACCGCAGGGTCCCACTGGGAGTAACTGTCATCTAA
>JAABKJ010007895.1:0-11583 GCA_011634705.1 Andricus grossulariae | reverse complement strand
AGGTACCACCATGAATTTTTGCAGATTTTTCCTATTATTTTTTCAATAAAAAACTATGTTCCAAAGTTCACTGTCTTAAAGAACTGTCAAATCTCCCTACTTTTTAACAGATTTTCGGGCCTGTAAGCTATAAAAACTGTTTTGGCATATTCGTCTCAGGCTCATTAACGTACAATATTTTGACCTTTGAAATGATCCTTTATTTATTGAGCTACGATCTTTTCTTCACTTACTTGTTTAACGTCAAAGCCAGAGGACTCGAATTTTCTCGCCGATAGTAGGAATTCATTGAAAATCATTGAAATCCTCGGAAATGTTATAAAATAATGTGGAATCTTTTAAAATAACTTAAAACCTTATAGGTGTGTTAACATCGTTTCATATCTTCAGAAATTCTAGAAAATTCATCCTAAAATATTTCAAACGCTTTGAAATGTCTTCAAATGATTGAATTTAATTATTAATTCTTCGAAATCTTTTTAAATTCCTCAAAATATTTCAAAGTGAAAGCCCTTAAAATGCCCCAGAAGTTTTTTAACATACCCTAGAATCTTAAAAGTCCCTGCAAATTATTAAAATTTATTGGAAATTTATCGGAATCTTCAAAAACGCACTGAAATATTTCAAAAGAATTCAAGGCTATTCAAAAATAGGTTATGGGCCTGAATTGAATAGCGATTGAACCATGTGTTCATTTATTGAAAGAAAAGAGGCTAATGTCACATTTTCATTTAAAAAAGTGACTAACGCCATCTTTTCATTTAAAAAAGCGACTAAGACGTAATTTGAGAAAAAAGTGATTAATAGTGACGTGTGGCAGCCCTGATTCTTCTTACAGTTACTTCTTGGAGCAGAATCTCTTATTTCTGCTATTTTTTTTTCAAAACGCCTGACTTTTGGAAGCTTCGATCATATTATAAATTTTTTAAAGTTCCTTCATGAGCTGTACATGGCAAGGGTACCATGCATACAATTTCTTTGTTCCTATAATTCCTCTAATGACGAGCAAATTATAGGAAATTATTTGGAGCAAAATCATCAGTATTTAAACTTTAAACTAAATAAATGAATCAGCAACCGAAAAAATGAATCCTTACCAGCGTAGTAGAATTTTCAACAAAAATGTGTAAATTCTCCAGAAGAAATATAATAGTTTGAACGTTTCGCGGAAAAATGTTTTCATTTGAAATTAACAGCAGCATTATTCATCCAACAATGACCAATTGTTAACAAAATAGTTGAATATTCACCGAAAACAGATTAATTTGTAGTCAAACAGTTCCGTTATTAATCAAGAACATTAAATTTGAACCAAAGAAGATGAATTTCAACCCAAAAAACGAATTTTCACAAAAATAAATGACTTTTCAACCATAGAGGTGAATTTTTAAGGAAGTAGTTAACGTTTTAACCAAGTGGTTGAATTTTTCACTAAAAAGATGCATTTTCATCAAAAATTGACATAGTTGATAGTTGAACCGAAAAAGATTTAATATTACATTAATCCCAATTAAATTCAACCAAAAAATACAACTTTTCTGCAGGAATTTTCAACCAAATAGTTGTATTTTCAGTCGAAAGAATATGTAATTTCGCCAAAAAGAGGTGAATTTGAAAACAGCAAAGGCGATTTTTCAACCGATTTTAAATTTCCAACCACGAAAGATGTCTCAGTAATGTAAGAAAAAAAAATGTAACCAAGTTCTTCCATTTGCAAGCAAAAAATATATATATTGTCAATAAAAAATAGTATAGTTGATATTCCAACCCATAAAGACAACATATTTGTTATTTAAAATCAAAAAAGGTTGAGTTCCACCAAAAAAGACGAATTTTCAAAAATTGAACAAGTGAAAATAAAAAAATTAATGAACAGATAGAATTACATATTAACAGAGTACTAAAAACTTTCAATAATGATGTATTTTTAATCTAAAAGATGAATTGTCAGCGAAAAATATAGTATGGGTAACATGTCAGACACACAATATTTTCATTTTGAATGAGAAATAGTCCAGTTCAACCAAAAAGGAGAAATCTTAAAAAAATGGTTTCACTTTCAACCAAATAGTAGAATTTTCCAACAAAATAGATGAATTTTTCACCAAAAATATAATAATAGAATTCTCAAGCAAAGAAGATGACCCCGAGTGCAATATCACTATTTGAAACATTTTAAACGAAAAACAATTTTTAACCAAGAAAGATGAATTCGCAATTAGGAAGATGACTCTTTAAGAAAATGGTTCAATTTTCAGAAAAATAATTTTAATTGAAAGAAAATATTTAAATGTTCATGTTAAACAGTTAATTTTTCAACTTTGTTTAAAGTTACAAGTTCCTTAGTAAAAATTAATGTTGAAAAGCGATTGTTTTAGTTTTAAATTCAACTATTGATATGAATTTCTTTGTTGAAAATGTATACTTTTGGTTGCAAATTCAACTATTTCGGTAAAAAGTTTAACAATTTGGTTAAAAATTTAAGTATATACCACTGAAAAATTGAACTATTTGGTAGATAATGATTGTTGTTTGTTGAAAATCAATCTTTCTGTTACAACATACATCATTTTAGTGCAAATCGAACTATTTCTTTGTGATTTACTTTTTTGTCGAAAATTCACATTTTCGAGTTGAAAATGCGACTGTTTTATAGAAAATTAGCCTATTTGGTTTACAAATTCAAGAATTTTGTATAAAATTCAACTACTTGTTACTATTCTGTTACAAATTTGTCTGTTTTTTTAAATCGTCGTTTATTCATTGTTTAATTCAGAGAATTGAAAATGATAACGTGGATTTGTATTTTTTGAACTGACTTGTCTTTGAACTGCACAATATATAAAAGCTGAAAATTCAAAATCTTACACTTTCAATCCATTAGATTTAAAATGGTTAAATTGGAAAGTGTTGATATCTTCCATTTCATACATGTAAATTATTAGGCGGTTGAAGAAAAAATGGTTGGAAATAAATTCAAGCGTTCAATTTTAAAAGTTTAAAATTCAAGAATCCCACTTCAAGTGCTTTAATTTAGAGTTCAGTGTTTATTTTTTTAAATCAAAAAATGTTTAGCTTTAATAGTTCGCATTCTTTAATTATACTGACCGTGAACAATTTTTGCGAACCGGGAAAAAACCCAGAAATGACCGGAAACTTTTTTCTTTGATTTAAATGGCCACCCTGTTATTAAAAATTTTAATTACAGAATAATAATTAAGATTCTAATGTGGAGAAAGAAAAGACTATAAAATGATAAAGTAAGTGTATACTGTCGGCGTCTGCCGGTATACGTGCACTCATGACATGAAGTTGCATGAACGCGTTCGGAAAAAATCGAGACTGCTCGGACATACTAGGAAACATAATGAACAGCTCTATCCGAAAAATCGAGGCTTGAGTTTTAATTTCTGCTAGACTAATATACGAGCGCGCACGCGCACGCCCGCCTTTAACATTTATCAAATTTTCGAATACAACCGATACGTTATCAGCAGAGTTCTAAACAACGCATCGAAATATATATTGATAAATCATTAAAATATCTTGTTTCTGCACTTTTAGATTATGTAATTTAAGGAGGTACGGTCACGAATACACTTTTCTTATGGATTTTTTTAAACTTTGACTATAGGTTCTTTGGAATGTTATCTAAACGATTGCGAAATTTAAAAAATATTGACCTTTCCTGAACTGAGACAATTAAGATCAAAGTTCAACCCTTATACACTTAAAGCCTATCCCAAGCATAGGAAAATGTTACATTTCTATCTCTAACTCGTAAACTATTCTTACCGTTTTTTTAAACTTATATACGTTAGAAAGGGGTTTCATGAAGATTTTAACAAATTTTCAGAATTTTCGTCCTCTTAGTTTAAGAATGAGAGGTATGCAAAGTTTGAGAATTTTGAACTATTCGAAAAGTAAAACAAGCACGTGGTGGCCATCCGGCAACTCTGTCGGAGCGTCTATCGGGTCTAGCGCACGCGTCAGTCCTGCGGCAATATATTTTTGAATTATTATCACGCGAAATTAAATAAATTCTGTCTTCACTGCAAAAATGATGACTATCTAATTTAATAATTAATAATTCTTAATGAAGCATATTTTTTAATTTGAGTTCCAGATATTTGTTACAAAAAATGGCTCATGATTTGCGATTTTCGTACAAATTATAAAAGAAGTTACATTATTATTGAAGAAGTGAATGATAAATTGTAAAGAAAGGATATTTGAGGTTATAATAAGTTCAATGTTTGCTGCATTCTTATTAATTATAAATTATTCTCTTTCTTTTATGTCTAGTACATGATTTTCATCGATTGTATTCAACTTATTTAAATTTTTCATTGTGACAATAAAATAAATAGAAAATGTGAGTTTCTTCTTCCTCCATAGTCGCGAATCGTAGGCATGTGTGTGAAGTTATAGTAGTGGAACTGAAAATGAGCAATTAATTCATTTTATATGAAAGTGAAATTTATTTTTTATATTCAAATTCAACTGTAATATATTTGACTAAAATAACAAATAGTAAATTATTTTAGAGTAGAATTGTTAGCTTACAAGTTTTGTCAATAAGTTCATATATAAATTAAGTGATAAAGTTATTATGAAAATAATTCAATTTTTAACCGATTTCATTGTAAAGATCCTTTTAAGGCTGTCAATTTTTTGTGATGAGCTGTGCAGTAAAATTGAAATAAAAGTCAAACTATACATTTGCAATTTGTAAACTTTGAATGATGAAATTGACACTTAAATTATAAGTAGAAACAAATTTATGTGCATATTTCTTTACATTGCTTTTTACAAACAATATACAGCGTTTCTACATTTTGCACATACAATTGAAAATAAATACTGCAAAATATTCTCCTTAAAATCAATCATTAATATAATTAATATAATTAATATAATAAAATCGATGATTCCATAAATGATTTTCTTTCGGTGACCAAATCTTCTTTGGAAATATTAGAAGAAGCAAGCTTTTCCAATACTTCTACATCGAATGTTACGTCATGAAAATTTCCATTTACATCTATTTTTGCAAAATCTCGAGCCAGTGTTGATAGCGTAAACATTTTGGGACCTTTTCTATCAGGGAATTGTTTTTTAAGAATACCTAAAGTGTCTGAAAAACCAGCAATTACATTCTTAAAATCTTCAATCATCGAATTCTGATTGATAGCTCTGAACAACCGAGGAACGTCGAATCCTGCGTTGTGAGTAATCAAAATGCACTGCCGAGACGAAAACTGTAAATATTTAAGGAATCCAT
The DNA here is from genome assembly GCA_011634705.1 of Andricus grossulariae. Lineage (NCBI taxonomy): Eukaryota > Metazoa > Arthropoda > Insecta > Hymenoptera > Cynipidae > Andricus > Andricus grossulariae. The sequence continues at coordinate 6,299 of JAABKJ010007895.1, read as the reverse complement.
CCAAAGCAAATTTTTAAGGTATAGCTTGCATTCTATTTCCATTCAAGAATAATTGTCCAGCAATATTTTCTAAACCTGTGACTTTAGTTGCACTGTAGGTGATTATCTGGGTTGAATTTATATATTCTGAAAATACATGCTTCCCGCTTTTTGCTGCGATTTGTAGAATATCAGCACATTTGCTGAGTCCGGATGTTTCCAAATCGAAGTAAACAAATGCAAAACTATCAGGTGACATTGATATTTCCTGTGAAGCATTTGAAACAGTAAGAGATTCCACCGGAATATCTATATTATCTTTAAACAGCTCACGGCCACAATCTGATTCGTATTGAATTCCTTCACTTTGCTCTGTTTTTTTCTTTAGTGCCTCTCTTTTTACAGCTAATAAATTTGTTCGTCGCTTAGTAGAAGGAAGTTTAGCCTTCATTACCCTTTTTAAGCTGGTTTTGTCCTTTTGCGTCGCATAGGATGCTGTATGTGTGCCAAGTGATAGTCATAATTTCTCTTCAACCCGCAATAAGTGTTGTTCGCCTTCATTTTTTGTACATACATCGCTAGAGAAGCGGAAATCATCTGATTCACTCAGGCTGTAACAGTGATTTTTTGGAGCCTTATGAGCCATAATATTGTTCAGACTCTCATTCGCCTGGCTAGAAGCTGCGACTGAAAACTTAGACGCATTGTTAGCGTATTTCTCAAAAATTATTTCCAATGCTGTCTGCAGTTCTGGATCCCGTAAGACTACTGTGTGAGGCTCTTTACATCACTCTCCACAATTGTCGTGCTTGTCGAAAACGTGTTCAGGAATGTTTCGCAGTGCAGTCGCCAACTTATTACTTTTTCCTTTATTTTGAGCCACAGCATAACCAAAACACTTCTTCAAGTGAGGTTTAACACCATTTTTCTTCATGTCTTTGAATTTGTTTTGAAGAAAGTGCAATTCTTTACCAAAGCCCTTCTAAATATGATTTTTATCAGCCAGTTTAAAGACAGTTTGCGTATTTCCTTGACGTACTTTAGCTATAGTTGAGCTATCTTCATCGCCGATAAGCACACGGACATTCAGACCTGTTTCTTTCAATATTTTGCTATTATTCATTAGCTTAGCACCGAGATCCGGTTCCATAGCTTTGTCACTTCCTTCAAAGTTCTTACGACAATCATGTGGTTATACATGTGGCTTACTCCATCCCATATCAAAAGAAACGATAATGTTTACAATTTCACCTGAAGCGGTATCAAGAGCACTCCTCATATTTATATCCTTTTCGACGTTGTTGTTTTCGTCGACGATATCTTTGTCGATTTCTTGAGAACGATTTGGATCTGTAGCACCACGAAGTTGGTTCAAATGGGGATAAATCTCAGAGCCTATATCATTTGGCCTCTAATGTGAAAGAGAGAAATTTACTAATACGGTTAAAAAAACGTGTAACCATAAATTGATCTGATTTCTGTCGTGTGTCATTTTCACAATTTTCATTTTATATATCAACAATTGTATACATAATACATATTCAATATTAGATATTTAGTATACAGGACATGGCCCCCACATCCCGACAAGGGCCCCCTGACCACAAAGTTTTGGGGCCCCTCCCCCCCCCGCCTTCTTTTTTGACTCGAATAAGCGTAAATTTTGCATGACCACGAAATTTTGTGGCTCCCCCCCCAGCCTTCTTTTTTACATGAATAAGCGTAAATTTTGCATGTTCATTCAAGGGAAATATCAAAACTTAAAGATTCGTATTGCAGGTATCACAGCACAAAAGGAGCTCAAAAAACGGGAAACAGGGTAATTTTCTCACGAAAAAGGTAAAAATAGGGGAAAGATTAAACATTTATTTTTACATGTCGAAAAGAACAAACAACCTTTTTATAAGAAAAGTTATATTTTTAAATAATTTTCAATGATTTTTTAATGATTTCTGCCATTCAAGAATGTATTTAAAAAAATTGAATATACTTAGGTCATTGGAAATCCATTCACAGTGATATAAAAAAGTCTGAGACAAAATGAAATTAGTTACATACACTATTTTTATACGTTCAACATCGTTCTCATAAATATTTCTTTCCAATATTTGTAATTTCTTTTCTACTATAATCAATACTTTCAATGTAAATTTAAAACTACGCTCATCAGTTAGAGCAAAGTAAAAATGCTAAAATTAATCGAATCGTTTGAGCTGAGGGATAACAGGTTAATATCTTCTGTTCCCTCTTCTAAATTTTCAATTAAAAATTTTTTTAATTAAAAAAAATTGCCTCACTTAGAATTTTTTGAAAATGTACAAAAACATTTTTTTCTTGGATTGATTCGAACCTGGAATTTCTTCAGCTTGAACCGAGGATTATTTTAATTTAATTTAATTATTTTTTATTCGTGGCAAACATTTTTTTTCGTGGTGTTTTTAACGTTCCAAAATCGCAAAAGAAATATAAAATTCAAAAAATCCTAAATTACGACAAAAGTTTTTTCCCCAAAAAGAAAAATGATAAAATGTTTCTTTGGTTCAAGCTGAATAAATTTCAGGTTCGTCTTATTCAAATTTTTTAAAATGTGTACATATGATTCAATCAAAAAAAAATGCTTTTCCACATTGTCAAAAAAATGGGTATTGAACAAAAAAATTTACTTTTAAATTTCGTAATTTTTTATTATTGTTCACTAGTCAAAGCTGTAAATATAACACATTTTTCGTAATTTTTGAACCAATACCTACTCTTAAGTGCTCTTAAACTCAAATTAAAAATTACTCAAGTTAGAACATTTGACATTGCAGTTGATGAATTTAGAATATTCCATTTTTTAATTAGGTATTTAACTTGGTATATTTCAACTAAAAAGTGTTTACCTTCTAATACTCATTTGAAAAGTACAATATATTTCCTCACGGTTCCAAATTTATATTGAATAACAACTGCTGACTCGGGTTTCACATTTAAGAGTATTTATTTTTAATGGTTCAGCACTTGAAACTTGTCCCTTATTTATTCATAAATAATTTATTTGAGTACTATCATTGCTTTAATTATTGTTCATTAATGGGTACAGTGACTAATTTCAGAGAAACGTCCGCGTGATTAAAATATTGTATTTTCAAATATCGTATATTTAAAGAGCAAAGGGGAAAAAGGGGAAGTTTTTTGAGAATAGGGGAAGAAGGGAATTTCAAGAAAAAAGGGAAAACTAAGAAAAAATGGGAAGACTGTGCACCCTGATATTTCAAAAACAGTAGCTGGTGAGCTGCGGTTCCCGGGCCCCCTGACTGCAGCCAGGATAGCCACCCCTTTGCGAGGGCCATGATATAGGAAATTCTTACAGATAATTGCATAATTTATCTATCTGCTCAACAATGAGTCGTTGCTCCAATTCTGCAGCTCGTTTGCAACTTTCTTTTGCAGTTTTCTCTATTGCTGGACCAACTTCTCGCTCGTATCTTTTGTACATTTTGAAAGAAATCGTGGGAATGTTCAAACATGCTAGTACTTTATTTAAAGCCGTGCAACTCATTCCAGCGTGAAGCGTACCTGCAGGATTCATTTTATAGGTTAGGTTATAAAATGTGAATGCTTCAAATACGAGGGTGGTCCGATAAGTACTTAGCCTCACCGCCCGATAGCGCCAATATCGCAAGAGAAATTTATTATCGTGTAGTACATTGTCCTAGACGGCAGCTGTCCAAATTTCAGCCGAATCGGACTCGTAGTTTTGTTTTCACTGCGTGTGTAAGCTGTCGTGTCCGTAGATTTTAGAAACATTGAGTAAGAGCAATATCGGTCGGTGATTCGATTCTTGTTTTTGGAAGGGAAATCGCCGAGCGAAATCAAAGAGCGCTTGGATGCTGTCTACGGTGACTCTTCTCCTTCGATGGCGACAGTCAAAAATTGGTTTAACGAGTTTCAACGTGGTCGCATGTCGGTTTTTGATGAACCACGCCCAGGTGCCCCAAAAACGGCTACCACGGAAGATAACGTGACAAAAATCCACGATCTCGTATTGGCAGACCGCCGATTGAAGGTGCGCGAGATAGCTGAAACATTAAGCATCTCAAAAGACCGCGTGGGTCATATCCTGCATGAAATTTTGGGCATGAGAAAGTTGTCATCGCGATGGATGCCACGTTTTCTGACTCCGGAGAGCAAGCGCAACCGTGAGACCATTTCAGAGGAATGTTTGACGCTGTTTAAGCCCAATCCGAAGGAGTTTCTGCGTCTTTTCGTGACCTTCGACGAAACATGGCTACACTGGTAAACACCAGAGACCAAGCAACAGTCGAAACAGTGGGTTTCTCCAAGGGAATCTGCTCTGAAGAAGGCAAAGACGGTCCCATCGGCTGGAAAGGTGATGGCCACCGTTTTCTGGGATTCACATGGTGTGATCTACATCGACTACCTGGAGAAGGGAAAAACGATCACAGGGCTCTACTATGCCGAATTATTGGGCCGATTCGACGCCGAATTGCAGAAAAAACGGCCCCATTTGGCGAAGAAAAAAGTGCTCTTCCACCATGACCACGCACCGGCTCATACCTCCTCCGTCGCCACGGCCAAATTGGTCTAATTAGGCTACGAACTCCTGCCCCATCCACCGTATTCTCCAGATTTGGCCCCGTGCGACTTCTATTTGTTTCCCAACTTAAAAAATTCACTCGCCGGACAGAAATTTCAGTCGAATGAGGAGGTTACCGCCGCAATGGAGGCCTACTTTGCAGACCTCGAGCAAACGTATTTTTCAGACGGGTTAAAGAAGTTGGAGCATCGCTGGGTCAAGTGTATCGAGCTAAGAAGAGACTATGTTGAGAAATAAATCGCCCCTTTTCCAAAATTTTCGTTTTTCTCTTTTAGGCTAAGTACTTATCGGACCGCCCTCGTACATTATTATTGTTAAATATTAAAAATACAGTCATAATTATCACTACTAGCTAGCACTACTAGCAAAAAATGAATTAAAAAAACGCTTACCAAGAACAGCTTTCGAATTGGTGTCAGAAAGGTTGGAATTCTTTATTGCCTTATGCATTTTGCCTGAGGAAACTCTTGTTATTGCAGAGCACTTGTGACAATTTATACTTTACGTTGAGCATAGACCCATTCGTTGCTCCTGCACAACATTTTCTAACGAAAGTAGCTCTGCACATTTGCTGCATTTCAAATTTTTAGCAATCACTGACAGTTCAACAATACGTCGTCCTTCCAATAGACTATTCGCGTTGTTTTTAGTGCACTTTGCCTTTTCTTTAGCTTTGGCCATAGCCGCAACAGCTTTCAAACTCTCATGAAAAACTTTCTTTTTCATAAACTTACCTTTAACTACCACTCGATCTGTCATTTTCAACAAATGTCACAATTTTATTTGCAGTCAAAGAGAAGAACTGTCAACGCAGACACCATGAAAAGTGCGACGTTGCCGCGTCTACGCTCATATCTTCAGGAGTTCGTGTGTACTCGTCTGTATACACAACTTCTCTATGTGTAGTGTACAATCATAGCCAAAAAATTTATCTCATTTCTGTCGGGAAATTAATTAATAAAACATTATAGCGGCTTAAATATCTAATTTTTTATTTTCTTCGATGTAAATAAGCTACATATTATACATTTAAGTGTTAATAAAACTTATATCACTCAAACAGTATTATTTTCCGACATGGACCTAGGACTAACTTTTTCAGATAGTTTGCACGACCGTGCCTCCTTAACTGTAAAAAATTTAATTTTTGTACAATGATATTTGCGGATACATTCACGGCCATTTTTGTGAATCAGGGCATGAAACTACTACATCGCCAAATCATTAAAACATAATTACCCATAATTTTGAAAATTATATTCCGATCCGAAACTCACTTCACAATATAAAAATCATTAAGCACGTATTTGCATTGGAATATATAAATAATGTTTACGTTATTTTTTTTAATTTGAACTTTTCTTTCTGAAAATATGATTTATCAATGAACTTTTACACTAATCCCAACAAGAAATAAAAATTTCAGTATAAAAATAGCAGTGCATCAAAATAAATTGTCAAATAATTAAAACATATGCACATATAATTTTCAAAAATAATTTAAATACTTATTTCATGTCCCTGCTTGTACGACAGTGCAATAAAAAACATCGCTAAAGCTTTCAAAAATTATTACCTATATTTTTTTAAAATTATATTCCCATCCGATACTTAGTTAAAAAAATAAGAATCATTAAATCAAAAAAAAAATAATTTGGGAACATCTAAATCCAAATCAATTCTACATAAAACAAGTTTGCTTCTCTTGAAAGAAAGAATA
>JAABKJ010007894.1:0-11584 GCA_011634705.1 Andricus grossulariae | reverse complement strand
GAATTTAAGGGAATATTCAAAAATTATAAAGAATTGGAGGGAATTCAAAAATCTTCTATACAATTGAAAAAGATTGAATATGAACTCAAAAGACTACAAAAGAATGAAGAAAAAATATTGAGAAAACAAAAAATTGGAAAGTTTTAAAAGTAATAAAAGAATTGGAGAAAATCAAGTAATTTCAGAATAAAACGATGAATTAAAAAAAGAGGAAAAAATCAAAGTGAATTCAAAGAATTAAAAAAATGAATAATTTACAAAAAATTACAAGTATTTAAATAGCTTAGAGAATTACAAAGAATTCAAGTGAATTCAGAGGAATTGAAGTGAATTTTCAAATTACAAAAAATGTATAAAAATTAACAATTTCAGAAAAGTTTAATGAATTTAAAGGACTTAAGCGATTATTAACAAATTAGAGAGAATTGAAGGGAATTGAAAAAACTTCCATTGAACTCAAAAAGATTGAATATGAACTCACAAGACTACAAAGCAATTAAAAAAAATAATAATAAAAATTGGAAAAATTTAGACGAATTGAATAAAATTGAAGTGTACCCCAAATAAATAAATTGTAAAGTATTTAAAGATTTTTAAGAATACACAAGAATTCAAGTGAATTCAAAATAATAAAAAAAAGAAGGAAACTCAAAATTTCAAAATAAATTTAATAATGATATACCTATATTTAAGAATTAAAAACTTCAAAAGATTTAGAAATAATTTTCAGGAATACACAAGAATTCAAGTGAATTAAAAATAATAATGAAAAAGGGAACTCAAAATTCAAATATTTTAAAATAATGATATATCTATATTTACGAATTAGACTTGAAAAAATTTAAAAATAATTTTTAAATAATATTTAAAAAATAATCCATTTTTTTCTTCAAAAATGCAAATTTGGATGGATCATTTTAAAGAGGAAATAATCCTCTTTTCTGCCAAATAAGTCAGCATTTTAAGAGCTATCTTAGGTCGTTAACAGATTTTTTGTGATTCAGTGAATCCATCAGAAAATTAAAAAGCTCTTTTCTCTTTTATCTCACTTAAATTTCTCGATAAAAGTGATAAAAAAGAAAAGAAAAATCGTTTAATGATATTTTTCTTCTTTTACTTAAAATTAATCATAATTAATTTTTCAATCAAAACTCGAAAGTATTAGAATCATTAATTTCAACTGAATTCAAAATTTATTTTTTACACCCCTAGTCCCAAAATTTAATTTTTTTAAACTCTTTTCCAACCACCCATTTATTTTTTTAAGTTTATGATAATCCAGGAGAATAAAATTTATTTATTTATTTTATTTTGAATTTATGGGGTAATTTTTTTAATTTGTTTTAATTTAGGGGATATTTTTTTGTATTTTATCTCTGCAGAAATAAATTTATGAAAAATGGAAAATCAAATTAAATCTCTGTTTGGAAATTTTAAAAATAATCTTTATAACAGAATACAAATTTCAAATATCTATTTATTCGTTTTAATTTTTTAAACAAATAAATAAAAGCCAAAATTATATTCAGAGATCTGAGAACGAAAAAATTATCAGTTTGTTTTTAAAGTTATATGAATATAATTTTCCGGAGATTCTTGAGAAAATTAATACAAAAAAAAAAAGATTTTTAAAATTTTCAGATGTGTCGAAAAAATATCTGAATAATTTTTGAAAACAAATTTATTTTACAGAATTTTACCAAATTTTGTGGAAAATTCGGTTTTTAATTTTTTTAAATCTTTTAAAATTAGAAATTATTTTCAAAAGTGCTACTAAATTTAAAAATATATTTTAAAATGATTCACATTAAAATTTTTGTTTGTACTGAAAAAAGGAAATTGCCTTAAAATGTTGGAGATTTTTTTACACATTTTTTTTTAATCTATTCAAAATAAGAAAAATTTGTGAAATTTTCAAGCGAATCTTACAATTGTTTTTATTATTGTTTAATATTTCAAAATTCTGCAAAAGCTTGAAATTAAAAAAAAAATTATTATCTTGAAACTTCGTAAAATCCTTAAAAAGCTTTAACATGTTATTTCGAAATCTTCAGCAATCTAAATTTTGTTATTAACTTTTTTAAATATTTTCAAAGTTTGAATTATTTTTGGAATTGTTTTCAAACCTCGAAATATGTTTTAAAATGATTTTGATTTTTCCTTCAATTCGTTATTTTTGGCATTCTCTTTCGATTTAAGTAATTTGAGATTTTCCAGGGAATCTCACTTTATTTTATTTAATTTTTTTAAATGTTTCAAAATTTTACAAAAGCTTCAAATTTTAAAGGAATTTTTTTTTTATCAATTTCGTATAATCTTCAAAAAGTTTCAACATTTTTTTCAAAATCTTTAAAATTCTACATTTTATTTTTAAATCTTTGAAATCTTTTCAAATTTTTAATTATTTTTGGAATTGTCTTTAAGTCTTAAAATATGTTTTTAAATGATTTGAATTTTTCCTAAAATTTGTTAATAATGCTACATAATTGAAAAAAATTCCCTTAAAATCTTGGAAATTCTTTTTCAACAATTTTGAAAATCTGTTCAAATTTTTTAATTTATTTTTAATATTCTCTTTCAATTAGAATAATTTAAGATTTTCCAATGAATTTTACAAAATTTAATTTTTTATTTTGAAACGATTCAAAATTTTACAAAAGCTTCAAATTTTGAAGAAAATTTGTTTATTCTTTTAAAATATTGCAAAATCCTTAAAAAACTTCCAAAATTCATTTTTAAATCTTCAACATTCTACATTTTGTTTTTAATTTTTTGAAATCTTTTAAATTTTTGTTGTTGTTGAAATTATTGCTAAATTCGAAAATATGTTTTGAAATGATGATTGATAATATTCTAAATCAGTTGGAACAATAGAAAAATTTACAATTTTGCCCGTAATCTTAAATAAAACTTTTTAAAATCCTGCGAAGGCTTCAAATTTAAAAGCAAATTTGTGTATTATTTTTGAACTTTGTAAAATCCTTAAAAAGCTTCAAACTTTTTTTTCAAAATCTTTAAAAAATCTATATTTTATTTTTGACTTTTTGAAAACTTCAAATTTTCAATCACTTTTGCAATTTTTTTAAACCTAAAAATATGTTTTAAACTGATTTTAATTTTTCCTTCAATTTGTTCATAATGCTACAATTTACAAAAATTCTCTTAAAATCTTGGAAATTCTTTTTCAACAATTTTGAAAATCAGTTAAAATTTTTGTTTTGTTATTTTTGATATCCTCTTTCAATTAGAATAATTTAAGATTTTCCAGGGAATCTTACAAAATTCTATTTTTCATTTTGAAACGTTTCAAAATTTTACAAAAGCTTCAAATTTAAAAAAAAAAAAATTTTTTTTCAAAATATTGCAAAATCCTTAAAAAACATCAAAAATTTATTTTGAAATCTTCAACATTCTTCATTTTGTTTTTAGTTTTTTAAATCTTTTCAAATTTTTAATTTTTTTATAAAATTATTGCTAAACTCGAATATATTTTTTAAAATGATTGCTAGAACTCTGAAGCAGTCGAAACAAAAGAAAAATTTACCATTTTTCCCGGAGTTTAAAAAAAAAACTTATTATTTTGAAATGTTTTAAAATCCTTCAAAATCTTCCAATTTAAAAAAAAAATTGTGTATTCTTTTTAAACTTTGTATAATCCTTAAAAAGCTTAAACATTTTTTGTCAAAATCTTTAAAATTCTACATTTTATTTTTAACTTTTTGAAATTTTTTCAAATTTTAAATTATTTTTGGACTTTTATTTAAACCTCAAAATATGTTTTAAAAATATTTTAATTTTTCCTTCAATTTGTTAATAATGCTACATAATTACAAAAATTACCTTAAAATCTTGGAAATTCTTTTTCAGCAATTTTGAAAATCCGGTGAAATGTTTTTTGTTACAAAATTTTATTTTTTATTTTGAAACGCTTCAAAATTTTACAAAAGCTTCAAATTTAATTTAAAAATTGGTTTATTCTTTTAAAATATTTCAAAGTCCTTAAAAAAAAACTTCAAAAATTTATTTTTAAATCTTCAACATTCTACATTTTGTTTTTAATTTTTTGAAATCTTTTCAAATTTTAAATTATTTTTGAAATTATTGCTAAACTCGAAAATATGTTTTAAAGTGATTCGCATTTACATTTTTTTAAATGCTGAAAAAAGATTGCCTTTATATCTATCTTGCAGATTATTTTTCAACATTTTTTTTTTAATTAGCTTAAGCCAAAAAAAATTTTTTTAAATTTCCCGGAATCTAAAAAAAAACTTGTATCATTTTGAAACGTATTAAAATCCTTCAAAATCTTCAAATTTGAAAAAAAAATTGTGTATTATTTTGAAACTTTGTATAAACCTTAAAAAAGCTTAAACATTTTTTTTCAAAACCTTTAAAATTCTACATTTTATTTTTAATGTTTTGAAATCTTTTCAAATTTAAAATTATTTTTGGAATTTTATTTAAACCTCAAAATATGTTTTGAAATTATTTTAATTTTTCCTTCAGTTTGTTAATAATGCTATATAATTAAAAAATTACCTTAAAATCTTGGAAATTCTTTTTCAGTAATTTTGAAAATCCATTGAAATATTTTTTGTTACAAAATTTTATTTTTTATTTTGAATCGTTTCAAAATTTTACAAAAGCTTCAAATTTGGTAAAAAAATTTGTTTATTCTTTTAAAATATTGCAAAATCCTTAAAAAACTTCGAAAATTTATTCTTAAATCTTCAACAATCTATATTTTGTTTTTAATTTTTTGTAATCTTTCTCACATGTAAATTATTTTTGAAATTGTTTCTAAACTTCAAAATATGTTTTCAAACGATTCGAACTTATTTTTTTATTTTTTAATACTTCGAAAAAATGCCTTAAAATCTTGGAGATTCTTTTCGAAAATTTTAGAAATCTTTGGAAACGTTTTAAAATATTTTTAAATATTCTCTTGAAATAAATTTAAGAAAAATTAATAATTTAAAATTTTCTCAGAAATCAAAAAAATATCATTGCTTTAAAAAATGTTTAAATACTTAAAAAGCTTCAAAGTTTTATTTCAAAATCTTCAAAAATCTACACTTTGTTTAAATAGTTTAAATTTTTTTCAACTTAAAATTACTTTTAAACATTTTCCAAAAACATTTAAATGTCTTTTCAAATGATTGAAATTTTTCCTAAATTTTTCCTAAAGTTTTGATTCCAAATCGAAAATTTTTGAAATCTTTTTCAATTTTGTACTTAAAATAAATTTTTCAAAATAAAAAAAATTTTCTAAATTTTATTCCAAAATTTTAGGAAACCATTGCAGATGTTTTTAAATATTTTTCACTTTTCTATAATAAAAACTCATTTGATATTTTCCTAGAAATAAAAAAAAATTCTACTCTCTTGAAGTTTTTGAAAATTTTTGAAAACTTTTTTTTTCGAAATCTTCAAAAATCTGCATTTTGTTTTCAATTTTTTGAAATCTCAGCAACCAAAAAAGGGTCTAAAATTTTTTTGTTAATAAAAAAAAAACAGTTTTCTTATTAAAATAACTTTTTGATTTTATTTTCAGAAAAGAGAAACTTTCTTGACCGGAAAATAAATTTTTTTGCAAAAAGTTAAAGATCTGCGATCGACATGTTCTCTGCTATCAGGAAAGAGCCACTGGCTAAACTGATAACACCAAAAAGCTTTCCTATTCTAGTCGTTCGATCGGGCGAAAAATCGGATGCCCTAGGCACGGAACTTTGTTCGAATCCACACAAAAATAAATCTTTTTTTTTTTTTTTTTGAAAAAAAGTTATATTCAGAAGTGGCGCAAGCCCCATGAAGTTTAACACGTACTTCCCATGAGAAAAAAAAAAGTTTTTGTAAATTTTATTCAGAATCCTCAATATCATCTGAATCGAGATGCAACTTAACATTTATTTTCATAATTATCCATAGAATATGAATAAAATATTACTTTTCAAATATCACCCCCATAAGTCTGTTTTATCGGGTCGCAAAAAAACCCCATAAGTGAAAAAATGGGTTTTGAGAGTTTTTGGTGCTAATTACAACTTTCAGCAGTTTTTTAAAATTCAGATTGTTTTAATAGACAAAATACTAATTTATACTGATAATGAGATGCTTACATGAATTGTTTAAATAATTTATTATTGTTTTTAACAACTTTATCTTAGAATAGAGATAGAAAGTTGCGGTTTTTTCAAAAATGTTCCACTTTCTGTCAAATTTTCAATTAGAAAAAATAGTTAATTATTGTTAATAAACATAATTGTTTGAACAATTTATTATTATTTTTAATAATATTATCTTCAAATAATGCTAGAAATTGCGGTTTTTTTCTGAAATTTTCAACTTTTAGTTCACAGTTCACTTGGAGTAAGTATATATATTTAATTTAACATAGCAAAAATTGTTTAAACAAATTATTATTGTTTATAGCTATCTTCTTCCATATTAATACTAGATAGTTGCTGTTTTTTCTGAATTATTTTACTTTTTGTCCATTTTTCAATCTGAGTGAAGTAATAATAAATTCAAGTTAACAAAACTAATTGTTTAAACAATTTATTATCATTGTTAATACTCTCTTTGCTCAATGATAGAAAATTGGGGTCTTTTTTGAAATTTTTAAACTATTTGTCCAGTTTTCACTTTGGGTGACCTGATAATTATTGAATTTGAGTAAAAATAATTGTTTAAACAATTTATTCTAATTGTTAATATAATTCTCTTTGCTTGATGGTAGAAAGTTGCAGTTTTGTCTGAAATTTTTAACTATTTCTCTATTTTTTAATTAGATTGACCTAATAATTATTTAAGTCGAGCAAAAATAATTGTTCAAACAAATTATTATTGTTAATAACTATCCTCATCTATATTGACGGCAGATAGTTGTTTTTTTCTGAAATTTCCAACTTTTGCCGACTTTTCATTTAGTGAGGTAAAACTTAATGCAATTTAATAAAAATTGTTTAAACAATTTATTATTGTTTATAAATATTTTCTTCAAGATTAGTGCTAGAAAGTTGCGGTTTCTTCTGAAATGTTTAACTTTGCTTTGCCTTTTTATTTATGAACGAATTATAAATAAACATTAGAGAACCATATTTTAAACAATCTCTTTTTTTCGTGAATATATTTTGTTGTAGGGGAGCTAATATGAAAATATGTTCAATTCTTGTGTAAGATAGCTTTTTTGTTTAAGTTAATTTTTTTAAACATTAGGAAAAGAGAAAAAATAATTCACTTGAAAAAGTAAAATGCTATTTTAAAAATTATTCTTGTTGAGGTTCACTTATTATATGTTCTTGAATAAAAAGTCAATCTAAAACTAAAGATTTCAGAAAAAAAAAACCTTCTAGCATTACTCTAATAAAATATATTTATGAACAATAATCAATTGTTTAAATAAGCATGTTTGTTAACTTGCATTATTTGTTACTTTACTGAGTAAAAAGGGGGTAAAATTTTTAAAAACTCAGAAAAAACCGCAACTATATTACATTAATGAAGAAGAAGATAGTTATAAACAATAATTTGTTTAAATAATTATTTTTTCCAAATCGAATTAATTATTAACTCACCTTATGTGAAAAATATATATAGTTGTAAATTTTAGAAAAAAACTGCAACTTTCTAGAATTATTCAAATTTAATATTAATAATAATAATAAATTGCTTGAACCAATAATTTCGTTAACTTTAATTAATTATTGAACTTTTTTCAAGTGAAAAGTGAACAAAAAGTTGAAAATTTTGGCAAAAAGTGCAATTTTCTAGTATTATTCTAATAGAATATTATTAACAATAATAATAAATTGTTTAGCTAATATTTTTTTCATTATTGAAATAATAATAAAATTAATATACTTTCAGATTTTTCTAAAAAAAATTAAAGATCTTTTAAAAAATCAGAATTAGGAATTTCAATAAAACTCAACGAATTTTAAGAATTTAGAGAATTCCAAATACTTATTGAAGGAAATTCAACGTGATTTTAACAACTTTAGGAGAATTGAAAGCATTCGAAAAATGAATGATTATGAATAAAAATTATTTATTAAAAATTTTTTAAATTTTAAACTTCATATATTTTCAATTTAAAAACCTGAGGATTTCAACTTATTAGAAATAAACCATTTCATAATTTAAATTTTTAATAATAAACTATAGTGAAAATATTTATTTGAAAAATTAAAAAAATTAAAAACCTTTCTCTAATTGAAAATTGGACAAAAAGTGGAAATTTTTTGAAAAACCCGCGACTTTCTATCTCCATTCTAAGCGAAAATTGCTAAAAACAAGAATAAATTGTTTAAACAGTATTTAATCATCTAATCATTATAATAAAGTAGTATTAAAAGTATTAGAATAAACTCAACCAATCAAAAACTCGCAAAAACAATTTTTTCACTTATAATATAATCTAATAATATAATCTATAATAAATAAAATAATAATATTAATAATAAAATAAATATATAATCAAATAAAATAAATATAATAATAATTATTAATTAATTATTTAATCAATTAAAAGAATAATTAATATAATATTATAATAATAAAATGAAAATAAAATAAAATAAATAATAATAAAAATAATAATAATATAATCTATTTACACCATTAAAAACAAATTTTTTATGTTATTATAAATTTATTAAAAAGGACGAATCTCAAAGCGCGTAAAGGACTAAAAAATGGTTTTTCGACAGTTTCTTCAAAGCCCAAGGAGGCGTTAAAAATTAAAAAAAAAATACAATTTACATTTTGGATCGACGATTTTTCTCCTCTTCTCTAAATTTAATTTTGTTGAAATGATTTTAATTCAATTTAAGGTCTTGATTTGAATAAATAAAAAAAAGTTGCTTCGATTTTAATTTGTATTTTTGAGAAAAGGAGAAAATTTTGATTTTTAGGGGAAAGGGTAAATATTTTTAGTTGAGGCTACAACTGCTTCCGCAGTTTTTGGTTTCGGAGGTGTCATTATCAGCTCCATTGTCATTGATATCATCTTCGCAATCCATTGCACTTGGGGTGTCCAAATCTTCAACTGGCGGCTGATTATTCCGGGACTGACTTCGATGTCTTGATGAAGATCTTCTGTTATTATTTTTTTCAGAAATTTCTTCCTTTGGTCGAGATCTTGATGACGATCTTCTTGGCGCTAAAAAATTTAATTTAATTTAGAATTTAAATATTGGACGAGCAGCTCGGCTCTCATATGCGAGAGCCGAGCTGTGATCGTTAGCTAACTTCACAGTGCCTCTAAATCACTCCAGGTTTAAGATGTTTTTGATGTTTCACGTTCAGAACGAGCGCAGCTCGGCTCTCATATGCGAGAGCCGAGCTGTGATCGTCAGCTAACTCCACAGTGGCTCTAATCCGCTCCCTTTTTAAGATGTTTCAGATTTTTTAAATGTTTTACGTTCAGGACAAGCGCAGCTCGGCTCTCAGGTGCGAGAGCCGAGCTGTACTCGTCAGCTAACTCCACAGTGGCTCTAATCCGCTCCATTTTCAAGATGTTTCAGACGTTTTAACGTTCAGGAAGAGCGCAGCTCGGCTCTCATATGCGAGAGCCGAGCTGTGCTCGTCAGCTAACTTCACAGTGGCTCTAATCTGCTCCCTTTTTAATATATTTCAAATGTTTTTGCTGTTTTACGTTCAGGACTACTAAAAAATAACGAAAAATAAAACTCCTGAATCTAAACAATTCAGAAATTGTTTTATTGATAGATAAATAATAAAGTAATAAATAAAATAATAGGTATGTTTGTAAGATAAAATAATTTTATTTTACTTATTTTATTATTATTTTCTTATTTTATGATATAATGTAGTTATTTAGATAATTTTTGATCAAAGTGAACATTTTAATTGTAAATGTTTTTTTTAATATTAGAAAAAATTTGCAAGGAGATTATAAATTTATTGAAAAACCAGTTACCAAAAATTTCGGTTTTAATTTATAACAATGATTTAAGTTTTAAGGATTTTAAATATTTTTAGAAAAATTGATTTTTAGAAAGAATTCGAAGATTATTCAATTTCTGAGAAAATTTCAAAAAAATTTCAACAGGGTGTAGATTTTTTAAGGTTTAAAAAAAGCTTTTAAAGCATTTTTAAAGGTATCAAAATAGTAACAAAAGTTCTGAAGATTCCTGGGAAAATTTCAAGTGAATAAAAAATTTGTTTTTGAATTTTTGTAATTTTGCAGAATTGGTTGAAAAGTTCAGAAAAAATACAAATCATTTTTAAAAAATATTTAAAAGGTTCAGAAGTTTCGAAAAGATTAAAAAATAATTTAAAATTGAAGATTTTGAAAAAATAGGCCTTTTAAGAATTTTTAAATGTTTCAAGAGAATAAAATATGATTACCTAAAATTTGAAAAAAATTTGTGCTACATTTTCAGAATTTTGGAAGGTTTCAAGGATAATTTCAAATGATTTTTCACATGGAAAAATACATTTTGAGAAAAAAATTGAAAAACATTTTAAAACATTTTAAACGATTTCCTAAAATTTCGAAAACTAATGTAGAAGATTTGAAAGCAAAAATTTTCAATTTTATAAGATTACAAAATTTTTAAGAATATAAAAAAAGTTTCTGAAGATTCCTAAGAAAATTTTTTATGATTTTTTTATGTGGAAAAATTAATTTTTAAATAAAGTGAAACAAATATCTAAAGATTTCCAAAATTATCAACAACAAAAAATCTGGAAGGTTTTAAGGCGATTTTTTTAGGTTTGCAGATTAGAAAAAAAATGAGGAAAAATTCGAATCATTTTAAAAGATTTCAAGATTTCAAAATTTCAAGATCCAAAAGTTTTGCAAATGTTTTGAAATAATTTGAAATTTGATAAGACTTCAAAAGCTTATTAAGAAATTGTAGATTTTTCAATATTTCAAAAAGAAAAAGCTTTTCAAGAATTTTAAAAGTTTTATACATTTTTATTTATTATATATTTTATATATTCAACTTTTCAAAAGAGAATCAAAAGTTTTCTTAAGATTCTTGGGAAAATTTTTTATTTTTTATTTTGAAAAATGAATTTCAAGAAAAAATCGAAAGAGATTTAAAAACATTTTAAATAATTTTCTGAAGTTTTCCAAATAGAATGTAGAAGATTTCAAAGCAGAAATTTTCAATTCTACAAGATTACAAAATTTTTAATAATATAACAAAAGTTTCTGAAGATTCCTAAGAAAATTTTAAATGATTTTTTTATTTAGAAAAAATAATTTTTGAATAGAATGAAAAAAATATCTAAAGGTTTCCAAAATTACAAAAAAAAAATCAGGAAGATTTGAGGGCAATTTTTTTAGGTTTCCTGATTAGAAAAAAAAATTAGGAAAAGTTCGAATCATTTTAAAAGGTTTTAAGATTTCAAGATTTAAAATCTAAAAGTTTTGAACAGGTTTTAAAATAATTAAAAATTTGAGAACATTTCAAAAAATTATTAAGAAATTGTAGATTTTTCAT
This sequence comes from Andricus grossulariae, assembly GCA_011634705.1. Taxonomy (NCBI): domain Eukaryota; kingdom Metazoa; phylum Arthropoda; class Insecta; order Hymenoptera; family Cynipidae; genus Andricus; species Andricus grossulariae. The sequence goes on along the minus strand of JAABKJ010007894.1, from coordinate 104 downwards.
TATTAAAAAAAAAAAGTTTTTAAAATTTGTTGAAGAATATTTTATATATTTTTATTTATTATATATTTTATATATTAAACTTTTCAAAAAAGAATCAAAAGTTT
>JAABKJ010007893.1:0-11584 GCA_011634705.1 Andricus grossulariae | reverse complement strand
TTATTTGTAAACTTATTTTCACACGAATAGCCACATCGAGTTGAAAATTTGGGATAATAAATAAGAAGCACTAAGAAGTGCGGCTTTGGCCCTAAATTTTTATAATTATGAAAGAAGCAAAAAAAAAAAATTATTTACAAAAAAACTGTTTTCATCATTATGAAAATTTAGGACCAGAGCCGCGTTTCTTAGTGCTTCTTATTCATTATCTCAAATTTTCAACTCGATGTGGCTATTCGTGTGAAAATAAATTTACAAATAAAAAAAGTGTCGGTAAGGCAGGAAGTCGGTCACGTGACCCACTTTTCACATGGCCTTAAGCACGAGATGAACCCCTATTGCAAAAAATGTCGGTAAGATAGGAATTGGATAAGTGTTACACAGCCTTAAGGGCCTTAAGGCCATGTATCTAAAAATAATTTATTGAATTTTATATCAGAATACTAATTAATAAATAAAATGTACCTCCATTTGAAATATAAAACGTATCTGGCTTTCCATTTTGTCTAGAAAGTAAATAGTCCGGTTGAATATTTTCGTCTTCAACATAAATCCACGATTGTAGTGGAAGTTCATCAGGAGCAATTGTTCCGGGATCTTCATTCAATTGGTGCACATTTGCGTCAGTTGAATTTGTAATAATTGCACGACGTTTTCTGCCATATGATATCTGCCGGCTTTTACATACGGTCTGGAAAAATTTATACAACTAAGGCCATGTAATACTTATCCGATTCCTACCTTACCGACATATTTTGGTAAGGTAGGAATATTGGTAAGGTATATTCAGGTAAGGTAGGAATCGGGCAAGTGTTACATGGCCTTAAATACCATTTACAAGAAATTTTTAAAATTTGATAAAAATATTGTTTTTCTTGGATTTTACTTACTGGTTCACATTTTTCTAAGCAGAACTTCACTATAACACTGAAACCAACTTGTTGACTATTTGGAAATCTGAATGCACTGAATTCACCGATTAAAGATCGATTATCGATCGGATCTTTCATAAGTGAAGGAAATACATTAGAATCAATTGGACAACCCATTTCGTCAAGGAGAAGAATTGATGCATCTCCTGAAGCACTACTTGCTACTAAATGACCTGCTTTTATGTCATATGTCCCTGCAAAAGATTAATTTAAAAAATTAAAAAATTATATAAAAATATTTGCCATTTTAAGGGCATGTGATCCGATCCCTACTTTACCGACATTTATTTTTATCATACCGATTTCACACTAGATGAGATATCAAGATGAAAGTTTGGAAAAATAAGGAGAAGGAAATAAAGAAAGTTTATCTACTAATACATCTTTACTACTACAAACAAAATTCAAATTTTTTTTTAATTTAAAAAATATATTAGTACACGAACATTCCTTAGTCACTTTTCTTTATTTTCCCAAACTTTCAGTTTGATATCTCATCTTGTGTGGAATTGGTATGATGAAAAAAAATGTCGGTAAAGTAGAAATTGGCAAGGTGTCACATGCCCTTGAGGACATGTATCAGTTATAGATTTCTACATTACCGACGTTTTTAGGGCTACATTTCTCAATACTTTTAGTGGCTGTTTTCAGTTTGTTGATCGCTGATATTTAAACAAATTTAAAAGAACATGTAGATTTTTGAAGATTTCGAAAAAGAAGCTTTTTAAGAATTTTGAAACAATTAAAAAAATTTTTTTCGATTCCCTCAGATTTCTGGGAATATTTCAAATGATTTTTGATTTAAAAAGTATAATTTTATGAGAAAATTGAAATAAATTCAAAAGATATCTTGAAGATATCTTGAAGATATCGAACAAAAAATTTAGAATCTTTTCAAGAATTTGAAAAGATTATTATTTTGAAAAATTAATTTTAAGAAAATATTCAGAAGGATTTCAAAACATTTTGAAAGATTTCGAAAATTGTTGAAAAAGCTTCTCAAGGATTTTTATCCAATTTTTATAATTTTGTAGAATTTTAAAAAATTTTTAAGAAAAATTCGAATCATTTTAAAAAACATTTAGAAGTTTTAGAATATTTTTTTTCTAATTTTTAATTTGAAAATATTTTAAGAAATTTCAAACACAATGTAGATTTTTGAAGCGTTCGAAATAAAATTTTGAAAATTTTGATTCATTTTTTATATTGAAAAATGAATTGCGAAAGAGAAGGTAGAATATTTTAAAGCGGTACTTGTTAAATATTTTAGGAAAAATTTGAATCATTTTGAAATATAATTAAAAGGTTTTTTCATTTTTGAAAATGTTTAAAAATATTTTAAAATTTGAAAATAATTGTTTAACTTTTGAAGAAACTGTAGATTTTTGAATACTTCGAAAAAAAACAAGTTTTTTGTGAATTTTGAAAGGTCTCAAGATAATAAAAAAATGTACTTAAGATTCGTAGAAAAATTTTTGATGAATTTTTATTTTGAAAAAAGAATTTTAAGAGAAAATTGAAACAGATTTTAAAATTAAGAATGATTTCCCACAATTTTGAAATTGAAATAAAATGTATAATAAATTTTTGAAGATTTCAAACAAAAAAATTGGAAGTTTTAAATTTCTTTTAATCTAAAGAGAATAAACAAATTTACTGAACATTCCTAGGAAAATTTAGAAATTTTTTTTTCAAATTCATTTCAAGAAAATATTTAAAAAGATTTCAAAACATATTAAAAGATTTCAAACATTGTAAAAAAAATAATCTGAAAGATTATACTGTAATTTTTTTGATTTTACAGAAATAAAAAAAAATTAAGCAAAATTAGAATCATTTTAAAAAACATTTAGAAGTTTTGAAATCATTAAAAAAAATTTTTAATTTGAAAATATTTTTTAAAATGTTAAACAAAATATAGGTTTTTGAAGATAACGAAAAAAGACTCTTTTTAAGAATTCTGAAAAGTTTCATGAAAATAAAAAATTTTTCTTGAGATTCTTGGAAAAGTTTCAAATTATTTTTTATTTTGAAAAATATTTCCAATCATTGCAAAAGTTTGAAAGTCTTGAAACAGTTTCAAAAATAATTTAAGATTTCAAAACAATTAAAAAAAAAGTGGATTTTTTAATATTTTGATAAAATTTTAAAGCTTTTTGAAATTCTTCAGAGGTTTCAAGATTGAAAAAAAAATTCTCAAGATTTACAAAATGTTCAAAAAAGATTCTGGAAGATTATAAGGCAATTTGTTTAATTTTGCAGATTTTTTTTCGAAATTTTAAGAAAAATTTAATTAATGATTTCGAAATTAAATTTAGAAGATTTTTAAGAATTTAAAAAGATTTCAAGAGAATAGAAAAATTTTCTGAAATTATAAAATCGCCGACAATTTAAAATTCCCAAATAAAAAATTCCGGGATAATAAACTGCCTGCCAGTTTAAAAATTTAAAAAGATTTCCGAAAATTAGGAAAATATTTTTAAATTACTTGCAAAATTCTAAAAGTCCTGAATATATTTTAAACTGACTGAAATTTTCCTTGAAATTAGGTAAAATTCTATAGAATAAATTTTTTTTTTAAATTTTCTAGATTCTTTTTGGATATATCTAAACATCTAAAAAATTCAACATTTTTATTTTAAATTAAAAATGATTTGTTCGCTCAAATCGAAAAAAGGCGCGATCGATGTTGCTAGTAATAATGAAAAATAAAAAAATTCAAAAAATGTTGTAATTATAAATATTTAGGAAAAGATAAACCTTAATTATTGATTTTTTTTAATAATCCCAAAATTGCAACTATCTCATAAATTTGTTTGAAAAAATGTCGGTAATGTAGGTATTTGCACCTGATACATGCCCTTAGTAAATTGTAAAATTATTTTTATTACCATTAGAAGGTTGGATTTCGATTTTGAGTATAAGTTTCTGTCCCAACTTAGTGACTCTGGCCTCCCTCAAAAATTCATCTAAAATTTTCATTCTAACAGTAGGCGTTTGTGATGAAGTGTTAACTACTGTTGATATTATTGGTGGTATGCCTGCACTGAAATAATAGAGGAAAAATAAAAAATAGAGAAAGAGAGGATTATTATTTTTATTATTTATAGTCGTGAGCCATGAAATACTTATCCGATTCCTACCTTAACTCCTGTCGGTAAATTAGAAATCGGTCGGTAAAGTAGAAATCGGATAAATATTACTTGGCCATAAATATTAATGAAGTATTTAAGGAACATACTTTGGATCTAGAAATGTGAAACTGGAATGAACAGAAACATTTCTCGGTTCAGGCATTGTACCATCGTCCAGTGAACAACCAACCCTAACAGCCTGATCACCTTGTCTTTGAATTATGGGGTTGAATTGTACGATAATGGTGGACCAAACCACAGCGTGAGTTCTAAATATTGTTAATAATTTATATTTTATTATACGGAATTTTTAAAAATAAGGGCACGTATCAGGTGAAAATTCCTACATTACCGACATGTTTTTTTTGTAATTATAACCATTTAGGAACAGATTAACCTTCATTAGTTCCTTTTATTTAATTTCCCAAACTTTCAATTCACAATCTCATTTTCTGTGGACGTGAGTTCATCCAAAAGAAGTGTCGGTAATGTAGGTATTTTCACCTGATAAATGCCCTTAAATTAAAAATAGTCTGATTTTTGCATACTGATTGTCACTGTCGATTGAAAATGCTGGTGCGAGACCACAGTTCATATTGCTGTTCATCAATTCATCCACTTTTGGTATTGGCAGACTGAGTTTTGTCATATTGTTTCCATTCCCTTGAATACCGCAACTGTCACTGAATCCACTGGCATAAATTCTTCCATGGAAAGGCTCAGATGTACCCAATTCGACAATCATACTCGAATTGGTACATCTTACTTTTACTAAAATGGTTAAAGTTATTAGTTGATTTGAGGGCATGTATCAGGTGCAAATACCTACATTACCGACATGTTATTGTCTATAACTTCACGCCTGTACGAAATAAGATATCGAGTTCAAGGTTCGGAAAATCAAATAATAGGTACTAAGAAATGGTAATCTGGACCTAAATATTTATAATTATAAAATTTTTGTTTAAAAATTACGATTATGCCTTTTATTTGATTTCCCAAATTTTCAACTTGATATCTCATTTCGTTTGGAAATGAGGTAACTGAAAAAATAATGTTGGTAATGTAGGTATTGGCACCTGATACATGCCCTTAATGAAAATAATTAAAATAGTGAATAAGATTTTTGCTCTAAGGGACCGCTCAAGAACTACGTCATGCTATTTTGAACACTTTGTACTCCTCCCTTTGTTCGTCACAGCCAAATATGTGAATTTTCAAACCAAAAAGGAAAAAAAATTAATTTTTAATCCGAAACACGTATTTTAAAAAAACAGACGTATTCTCGAACAAAAATGATGAAATAGTTAAATTTTCAGAAAAATAGTGGAATTTTCAACTAAAATGATAAATCTCCAACAACCAAAAATTAATTTTTAACGAGGATGTTTCACATTAAACCAAGTAGTTGAATTTTCAATAACAAAAGATCGACTCTCAATGAAAAATATAATGGTTGATATTTTTTAATTAAAAACAGTCGAATTCAACCAAAAAAATAAATTTTCAACAAAAAATGTAATAGTTGATGTTTCAACCAAAAAAGATTCTCATTTTAAATAAAAAACAGTTGATTCGAAACAAAAAAGAAGAATTTTCAAGAAAATAATTGAATCCTCAACCAAAACAGATAAATTTTAAATCGAATAGTTGCATTTTTAATAAAAAAAGATAACATTTGTACCAAAAAAGATGATTTTTCGAAACAAAAAGACAAATTTTCAAGAAAAATGTGAATTTTCAATCAGGAAATATTTTTCATTTAACAGACAAAAAAAAATTTACACAAAATGTTGAATTTTTAAACCAAAAAGGCGAATTCTCTGGAAAGTTGTCGAATTTTTTAACCGAAAGTACGAATTTTCAACCAAGAGGTTAATTTTCAAACCAATGTTCGACTTTTTACGAACATAATATCATTTTCAACCCAAGAAGACGAATTTTCAACAAAATAGTCGAACTTTTAATTCAAAAAGATTAATTTTTTTACAAAGTAGTTCAACCTCCAACGACGTAGTTGAATTTTAATTGAAGAAAATTAATTTTCTACAAAAAAAGACGAATTTTCAGTAAAATGCATAAATTTTCAACTAAAAACGATAATTTTTTCAACAATAATGAAATAGATCGATTTTCAGTGTAAAACACTAATTTTAAACCAAAAAAAAACGAATTTTCAACAAAATAGTTAAATTTTGAACGAAAGAGATCTTTAACTAAATAATGAATTTTTTACAAAATAGTTCAACTTTCATCGAAGTAGTTGAATTTTTAATCAAGAAGATTAATTTTCTATAAAAAAGACGAATTTTCATCAAAAAGTATAAATTTCCAACCAAATCGTTGAATTTTCAACTAAAAACGATCAAGTTTCAATCAATACCTGAACAATTAAATTTTCAATTGAAAAAGAAATTTCAACCGACGAGTTGGATTTTCAACCAATAAATTGATTGTTTATTAAAGAAGTTTAACTTTCATCCAAGTAGTTGAATTTTCAACCAAAGATGATGAATTCACAATGCAAAATAAGAAAGTTGAATTTTCAACTCAAAGCTATAAATAGTCAATCAAAAATAGAATCATTATAAACTTTTAGTTGAAAAATCAAATTTTTATTAAAAAAAATGTCAACAAGATAATTAAATCTTTAATGAAATAGTAGAATTTGTAACGAAAAGAGATGGATTCTGAGTGAAAAGTATAATGGGGGGAAAACAAGACATGCTATAAAAAAGGGGTAAAATAACAAATTTCCAAAATATAGTTTTAATTATAAACACTTTGAAGCTGATAAACCTTCTTTAGTGCATTATATTTATTTTGTCAAACTTTGAACTATCTCATGAATTTGTTCGAAAAAATCGGTGAAGTTTATATTTCGAAGATTTTATTCCTGTGAAACAATATCACTAATTTTTTGAAGCATTTCCAAATTTTTTTATTTGCATGTATGATGTCACATTCAGCATTAACCCCCTCCCCATGTCACAAATCATCATAAAATTTGTTAACCCCCCTGGCAGCGTGACGTAGTTTTTAAACGGGGCTGCGTGATGTTCATGCGCGACCGTTTAGGCGCAGGACGTTTAGGCGCTAGACATTTAGGCGCAGGACGTTTAGGCGCTGCAAAGCTTAGGCGCAGAACGTTTAGCCATTGGACATTTATGTACTGTCAAGTTTAGGCGTTGTACTTTCAGGCGCAGGATGTTTAGCCATCGGACATTTAAGCCCTGCGAACTTTAGGCGTTGGACTTTCAGGCGTAGAACGTTTAGCTGCCTGGTCGGCGAAACGATAGATTCCTGCATATATTTAGAGTTCAAAATGTCCTTAGTTTTTAAGATCGAGGTATCAGTTCTAGCTCACAATATTGATTTTGCCTAATTTTTTTCTCAGGTAAAGCACGATTTGCGTTTTTATTAGCGGCCATGGCGAGTTACTGTCTCTCAAATGATGTAAATAAAACCAGTACTATCTTATTGCGTCGTAAAAAAAGAAATAAATTTGCAATTTAAAATACATCACTATAGCATTTATTCCTTCTTATTATCGATTGAAAGACCTAGAGTAGGTTATAACAGGTTTCAAAATTTTTTATACAATTAATAGTAAATTACTAAGAAAAGTAATTTACTCTGTGGGAAGACCGTATTATTCATTTAACTATTTATGTTCAAAAACTTTCGATACAATCCAGTATTTAGTTGCTTTTAATGTTTTAGAGAAACAATCTCGAGGTACGTTTCCTAACCTCTCTCGTTTTTCTTATCATTCAAAATCATTTACTTATCATGGTTAAAGTTTTTAGAACAAATTTGATTGCATATTGCAATCAATGCAAATCAACCACTACAAATTGAACGTCAGCGTGCCTAAAAGACCTGGCAGCTGAATGGCTTGGCACATGAACATCCCGCGCCTGAATATCCCGCGCCTAAACATCTTGCGCTTAAAAATCTCGCGCATAAACAATTCGCACATAAACATCTCGTGCATAAACATCCCGCGCCTACACATTGCGTGCATGAAAATCCTGCGCCTGAACATCCCGCGCCCAAACATCCCGCGACTGAACGTCTCGCGCATAAATAATCACGCTCCTAAACATTTCGCGCATATACTTCCCGCGCTTAAACGTCTCGCACATAATCATCTTCCGCCTAAACGTCTCGCGCCTCAATATCTCGCGCATAAACATCCGGCGCACAAACATCCGGCGCACAAACATCCCGCGCATAAACATCCCGCGCCTAAACGGCAGCGACCAAAATGTCACGCCTAAACGTCCTGCTCACTTTGAACGGCCCCAAAATAAAAAAGAAAAAAAGAATCAAGTCTTCGAAGTACATGAATACCTCGTTTCGAATTAAATAATACACATTTCTAATGATTATATTACGGTAACTTGTTTATTTTTACTTATAATAATGAACTTACAGTCAAGGCAAGGTTCTCGTTCTTTATAAATTGCACCAGGTGTGCTGACTAAAGAACTGGCTCCAGCACTGATAGTGTCTTCAGATTGCAAAAGACACACTGCTCGATTAGTTTTTGGATCAGTTATTATGGTGTAACTGCTACAAACGAAGCCATCTGTGCTCTGATCACATCTTTCTTCACACTAAATTAAGAAAACTCTGTTAAATAATTATTTGAATTGCAAAATTGGAAATTAAACAAATTAGATCCAATGATTAAAAATCCTATAGCGTCATTTTCGATTAATATCTCGAATCTACTTTAAAACTATTGTTCTTAGGAAACCGGTGTTCATAATTGAATAAAGCTGTTATTTCTTTTTTTCGTTTCAAAAATATATATTTAACCAGTTAACTGGTAATGACGCATATATGCGCCGAAAAAATACGTGACAATACTGGTAATGACGCATACATGCGCACTTGGAGTAACTGCTAGAAAACTCAATGGATTTTGATAAAAATTGGTATGCTCTATTTTTTTTTATAGCTGATGACAAATTCGCGGTCAACATTGAGAAATTCAAAATGACGGATTCGATATGACGCACTAAAATGCAAAAATTACGTGATTTGAATGAAAGTCAGTACTAAGAGGTTTTTTTGATCGCTGATGACGAATCCGGCGTCGACATTGAAAAATTGAAAAACGCTAATAATATAGTACAATATTTATCAGCGACTTAAAAACTCTTTAGTACTGCCTTTCATTCAAGTCACGCGATTTTTGCATTTTAGTCCGCCATATTGGATCCGCTATTTTGAATTTATTAATTTTGACCCCGGATAATGCTTTTACCAGTTTTGGCACATAACGTCGACGTCAAAGCCTACCAGTTAACTGCAGTTGATATATTCAATAATAATAATCAATGGAACGAATGTGTCCAGCACTTTGAAATTCAAAAAGGTAATGCGTTCAGTTTAAGAAGCGTAACAAAAAATCCAAGTAATCAAACTTTGTTAAGATACATTTCTTCGAATACAATGTTTTAAAAAATTGCATATTTCCTTAATCATATAAAAAGTTTGAAATTTTTATTATTATTACAGAAAACGTCTGTTGGACAGTTGCGCAAGGGGATATTAGACTGAGGCGTTATTTTTGGGGCTGAGGAGTACTGGACACGTGGATTTAACACTCAGAGGTCATTTTTGGGGTTGAGGAAAGCTGGATAGGGAGATTTGACGCTTGAGGGTGATTTTTGGGTTAATGAAAGCTGAACCAGATATTTTACACTTGGGGGTGATTTTTGAGGTTGGGGAGATCTGGACAAGGAATTTTTACACTTAGGGTGATTCTTGGTGCTGAGGAGAGTTGAACAGGGAGATTTGACACTTGAAGGTGATTTTTGGGGATGGGGAGAGCTGGAAAAGGGGATTTTACACTTAGAGGTGATTTTTGGGGATGGGGAGAGCTGGACAGGGGGATTTGACACTCAGAGGGGATTTTTGCGATTGAGAAAGCTGGAAAAGGAGATTTTACACTTGGAGGTGATTTTTTGGGCTGGACAGAGCTGTACAAAGTGATTTTACACTTAGGGGTTATTTTTGGGGCTGTGAAGAGCTGTAGAGGGAGATTTAACACTTGGGGCTAATTTTTCGTGCTGGACAGAGCTGGAAAAGGGGATTTTATACCTAGAGATGATTTTTGGGGTAAGGGAGAGCTGAACAAAGTGATTTTATATTTAGGGGTGATTTTTGGGACTGTTAAGAGCTGTAGAGGGAGATTTGACACTTGGGGGCCATTTTTCGGGCTGGGGTGGGCTAGAAAAGAGGATTTTACACTAAGAGGTAATTTTTGGGGCTGGGGAAAGCTGGATACGGAAATTTGATGCTTGAGGGTGATTTTCGGGTCTATGAAAGCTGAACCAGAGATTTTACACTTGGGGTGATTTTTTGTGCTACGGAGAGTTGAACAGGGAGATGTGACACTTGAAGCTGATTTTTGGGGCTGGGGAGAGCTGGAAAAGGGGATTTAACACTTAGAGGTGATTTGTGGGGCTAGGGAGAGCTGTACAAAGTGATTTTACACTTAGGGGAGATTTTTGGGGTAAGAGAGAGCTGAACAAAGTGATTTTATACTTCGAGATGATTTTTGGGATTGTGAAGAACTGTAGAGGGAGATTTGACACTTGACAGTGATTTTTGGGGCTGGGGAGAGCTGGAAAAGGGAATTTTATACTTAGAGGTGATTTTTGGGGTAAGGGAGAGCTGAACAAAGTGATTTTATACTCAGGGATGATTTTGGGCGCGGCGAGAACTGGACAGGGGGATTTTACACTTAGAAGTTATTTTTGCGACTGGTAAAGCTTGGGAGTGATTTTTTGAATTTTTGAAAATTCAAGTTACTGTATATTCAATATTGTTTTCCAAACATGGGGAATGATACTTTGACAGACTCTCCCCCCCCCCTTAAAGTATCACTTTTTATGTGAATGATCCCAATTTTCGTAATTTTGCAAGATTTAAACAATTTGTAGAAAAATTTTGAATTACTTTAAAAGATATTTGGAAGTTTTCAAAAGATTCGAAAAATATTTGAATCCTAAAAAGATTTCCAAGAGTGTAAAACCAAAGGTAGATTTTATAAGATTTAGGGAAAAAGAACATATTTAAGAATTTCGAAAGATATCAAAGAAATACAGAATTTTCTTAAAATTCCTGAAAAAATGTGAAATGATTTTTTATTTTCAAAAATTACTTTCTTTTTTAAATTTTGAAACATTTTCCAAAAATGTTGAAAAATGTCGAATTTTGCAAGATTTAAACAATTTTTAGGAAAATTTTGAATTACTTTAAAAGATATTTGGAAGTTTTCAAAAGATTCGAAAAATATTTAAATCCTAAAAAGATTTCCAAGAGTGTAAAACAAAAGGTAGATTTTTTAAGATTTAGGGAAAAAGAACATTTTTAAGAATTTTGAAAGATATCAAAAAAATACAGAATTTTCTTAAGATTTCTGAAAAAATGTGAAATGATTTTTTATTTTCAAAAATTACTTTCTTTTTTAAATTTTGAAACATTTTCCAAAAATGT
>JAABKJ010007892.1:0-11584 GCA_011634705.1 Andricus grossulariae | reverse complement strand
TAATGGAATTATCGCTATACAGGTATAAATCGGCTTGCTTTGAACTATTTTTATTGATCATTTAAATCTCAAAAAAAAATTTGTTGCTCTTCAAATTTGCAGAAGTGCTTCGTTTTTTGTGATTTTTAGCTATATCTACGATGCGGAGACCGAAGGAATTTTTTTTTCATGATACTTTAGGGGAGTGTTTTTGACTCCCAAAAGAAAGTTTTCATTGCTATTAGAACTTTAAGCAAACAACTTTTTTTTTCGATATGCCCTAAGATACATATATGAATTTATTGCTCCAAATTTAATACATTTAAAACCTGATTTTCGAAATGTAATGAAAAAAATAGTACATAAAACTTCTTTTTTTTATCAAAAAATGTATTTTTACATACAATATTTAAATATATGTATCTCAAAAATCTAAAATTTTTTGTCATCCGATACTCTAAAATCCTCTCTATAATATTTTCCTGACTCATTAAAGTAAATAATTTGATTGTGGAAGACCAGAAAATTTGCATAATTAAAAAAAAAAAGTCTGTCTCATTGGGGTTATATATTTTTATAGTGGATTAACATAAAGGGTTCATGATTTGGATTTAATTAGAAAATTTAACTTCTAGGTTCAATAGCGGTGTTCCACATTCAGTTATATCTAAATTTAGTTGTATTTCGAAAATCTACTATTTCTGTGTCTTCCGACACTCGGAAATTATTTTTTTAGTTTTTTCTAAATTTTGGAAGATTAGAAAAGGTACATCATTTGGGTTTAATCAGAAAATTTAACTTGGAGGTTTGATAGAAGAGGTTTACGTTTCATTTAAGTAAATTTGGTTGTCTTTCGATCATATAATTTTTTTTTCTTCCGACACTCGAAAATTCTTTTTTAATTTTTATCCTGGCTCAATAAGGTGATCTTGTTTGAAAGCGGAAGACCAGGAAGGGTACATAATTTGGGGCCAATTAGAAAATTAAACTTCTAGACTCAATAGCGGATTTTCACAGTCAGTTATATCCAAATTTGGTTGTATTTCGAAAATCTAATATATTTTTGTCTTCCGACAATCGAACATTCTTTTTCTATAGTTTTTCTCCGAATAGTGACCAGAATAGTACCAGAAAAGGTACATAATTTGTGAATAATTAGAAAATTGTACTTCTAGGTATATTTTCTTGCCAGAGAAGGGACTTAATTAGGTTTCAATTAGAATATTTAACCTTTAATACAATAGCGGCGTTTGACGGTCAATATTCTTCAAATTTCGTTGTATTTGAAAAATCTAACATTTTTTTTCCTTCTGACTGTCGAAAATTCTGTTTGTAATATTTTTCTGACTGCTGGGGGCAATATTTTTGGATAGGAAGAAATATAAATGAGACAATTTTTCGGTCCGTACAGAAGATTTGAGTTCTAGGTTCAGTATACGTTTATTGGTTTCGATACTTACGACAATCTCTTACTAAGTTTCTTGGGTCTTTGCCATACTGGTTATATTGTAAACGATAGTGTATTGTATTGTACTCGATAACTACTCATTATTTTTAAATTTGGTTTCATATATATTTCACATGTCATAATTTATAATTACATACTTATATTTTATCAACTAGCCATACTTCGAAACGTCCTGTGAAATTTCCAATAAAGTCGTCTGGATGAGGTCATAGCAAAAGGATTTTCCTTTTTGATATTATCATTGTTTTCTGGACATAAAATCAAAATAATATTTACCATTCCAAAATTCTCATAATATAAAGTTTTCTATTATTCGTTTTTTTCAACTAGACAGGAGAAATTTGTTTAAAATTCTATGTCTCATTATTTAAAAGCGCATTGTATCAATATTAACACATATTTTAGTCCCTTAGTTTAATATTATTTTCGTGTTGCGAACATTTTGGTAGAAAATATTTTGAATATAAATGAATGTCTAAAGAAAATGTTTAAAATTACTTTCCATTCATCTTGATTTTATCACACTTTTCTTGTCGGAAAAAGTATGGCATTTGCACCATTTTCGGTGTTAAAATTCTTTATTTACACTGATTTTATCGTTAAATGATATAAAATTATACACAATTAACAGTAACCATTCCTGAAAACTATAAGGACAACAACTGCCATTGCTAGATTTGTTTTGGTAAAATTTTATTGACCGTTTGAAAAGTCATGCTTCACTTTTAAGGCGAATATCTGTACAGAAACTAAATGTACGATTTTCAAAAAATTATCGTTTAAAAGTTAAGAAAATTTCGCGCCATAATCATAATTTCGGTAAAGCTTCTAGTATCCTTTCTCGTAGGGTTGAAAGGAAAACCTTAAAATAATATTATTTTAATAAATTAATTTTTTGATAACATTTTATTGATTTTACTGTTACACATAAGAAACATATAATAACATATAATCTAAAACTAAAATTTATATTAATTAATCAAAAAGATTAACACAATAAAATGTGCTATACATTTTTGTATAAATTCATGAGAATCTTTTTAGTATAATCAGGAAGTTCGTTAATGTGACTTTGAACCGAAAGGTAAAAAGACCTCATAACTGATGTTCGTCTTTAGTACAAAAAAAATGTTATTTAAAAAAAGCAAAATATTTTTGTGAAACCTTCTCAAAGGGTACTTTTTTAATTTTTATAAGCGAATCTATTCAATAAAGCGCTTTCTAATTATAATTTTGATGCAGATTTATAAAAAAATCAAAGTATATTAATTATCTCTTCAAAATAAAAGAATTGACAAAATATAAATTGACATTTTTTACCCTTAAATGACACACCTCCAAAAATAATATCGGTGCCACACAGGGTTCATTGGATCCCAGTGTAGAAAACTGCAAATAACTTCTCGAGTTTTGAATATAATCCCCTGAAAATTTTTGTGGGTGTTCCTGAAAGTCTTGAGAACAATATGTTTTCACTTATATAGTTAAATTCCTATGTTCATATAAGGGGAGGGGGGGTTCAATAAGTAAAAAAAGTGGAAAACAGACACTCCGCATTAAAAATGCTAATATATTTTTTTTTAGTTTTTAATATTTTTCCATAAATTTTCAGGAAATTCTAATTGAATAGAGCTGTTTGACGTCTCAAAAGCTGAATTTCAAAAAAGGTATTTATTTGAAAGAATGAAATAGAAAAATTCAGGGTAAGGAGAAACACAAAAACTGGTTCATGTACCCTAATTTTATTCACTACAAAAATCATCAAAAAAATATTATAAGCGCAAAATCCAGAAAATAATATGCGAACAATGTTCGATGTACACAAAATCGAAGCCTATGAGTTTTTAGCCTAATCCTCGCCTGCGCAATCAACGAAAGCTGCATCATAGTTATCATCCTCACAGAAGTATCTCGGATGGTCCGCGTCAAAAAGCGTCAACCTCTTCGACAGCTATTGAACGACTGGTCCATCATCAGCACATCAACACGTACTTAGAGATTCGGACTAACGATAGATGGGTCCACAAAGTTGATTGGAAGCAAACATTATAGAAATATTTACGATTGCAGTAGCCTTGGGGTCCAATGGACCCCGGATCGTATTTAAGGGTTAACAGGGGGTAGATATTGCATGAGGTGACACTGCTTTTGAATGTTCCAGCCTCATGTTGTGAAATTCTGGTAAAACAATTACTCACTTTTCGCCAAAAGTCGGTGTTTTACTTTTTATTTTATTAAGAGTGGTTTAAAGTCCAAAAATTTGAGCTTAAATTGTCTTCATATTATTTTCAAAAAAATATATAATTAATATTTTTGGAGTAAACCTAGAACTTTCCTTACGAGAAATTATGTGAATAACTGCGAAAGAAGCAACATATTTTTCCAAGGGGTAGTTTTCAAAAGCTTTAGGGCAGTTTTCTATCCTTGACATGCATTTTAACTATTAGAATGCGATTTTTAATCATTCAAGGCCTAAAATATCTAAGATGTGTTAAAAAAGTACATTATTAATTTGAAACCCAGTATAGAGGGTGTTTTTAACTTTTAACCCGTAGTAGGCACACTGGTGCGAATTCGCACCAAAGAACATTTCAATGTCATAGAATTCAAAGGGAAATAAATTCAAGATATTCTCCCCACTACGTTAAATATGCCTGACCTCTACTGTGTCGGATACCAAGAGACCGCCAGCCAGTTGCGTCTTTTCTTCCAAGAGATTCAAATATGAAGTTTGATTTGCTGCGAATTCGCACCAGTGTGCCTATAGCGTGCCGTAATTTCGTGCTGGAGAAAGATTTGATAAAAGTGATTTTCTCAGTGTAGGAGTTCCATTTTTTTCTATACGTAAGTAGAATTTGCATAAATAATTACTTATTTATATTTTAAACACTACAAAAATTTATTTTAAAGTTATGAATTAAGTGAATCTTTTCGTCTGATGAAAATGATAACTGCTCCTCTAATGAGGGTGATGACGAATTTGGTGTTTCGGAGAATGAAAGGATTGACAAGGAATCAAATGATGAAGAGGAAGGCAAAGATAAGCCTACTGAAGACTGTAAAATATGTTCTTTGTGCCTCAGTTATTGTAAATGTACGAATAAACGAAGTTCCATTAAGTAAATCATTCATTTCTTCTATTTTTTTAACATGAGCATATCTACTTTTTAAATTATTTATAATTTTCAAGGAGATAACGAGCTTCGAAAACGGAAAATCCCGATTCGCGCCAGTGTGCCTGTAGAGAGCGCGTGAATGGAGTGTGCCTACCACGGGTTAAGGATAGTATTCACTTCTCAGCGTTTCAAGACTTGGAACACAAGTTAAGCATTTTTTCGAATGTATAAAAAAATGCTAGATTATTTTTACAACAAATGAAAGAAAATAGTGAGGTGGGACCACGATAAAAAAATATAATATTTTTTTGGGCCACTCTACTGGACAGAATAGGCTGTAGAAAATAGGTTATAATAGTGAATAGGTTATGTCGAAAATGGGTTATTTTGATCTTTTCTTTTGCTTTTAATCTCCAGTTTCTATAGCATCATCCTAAAATCACGCTGAAACATATTTTTTAATGGTTGGTCAAATAATTTAGACAAATTCTTTCCTGATTGATATAAAAAAGATATCAAAATTAATAATTTTATCATCATTAAAAGACAGTGGTTAGAGTTTTAAAATTCGTTAAGTAGCTGCGTGTGAAGAATTATATGGAGAATTTGATGTTGCGTCTGCGATAACAAATGAACGCAAGCGACAAAATTTCGTTTTTGTATATTCGTAGAAATTTCCATTCCATAATAACCATTTTTTATGATTACTATAGGTAATTTCATTATATTCTTTGTATTCTTGCTCTATATTTAAAGAGTACGATTTACCTTTGACTTTGTGAATTTTATAATTTTTTAGGTACAATTTTCTAGATTTAGCAATGAGTTGAACGCAAGATTTTAAAATTATGATTTTGCTAGAAAAACATTAACTTTGATTCTGATTTTTTAATCATCCATTAAAAAAACTTCAGCATAGGTGGATTCAATGCCAAATTTTCTAAGCTTTCAAATGATTGTTATTTAAAAGTTGTAGACTTAGTTTTTGCAGCTATTCGCCTTTGAAGAAGAGCATGGAGTTGAAAACGTAAAAGAAAATGCGCTCAAACTTTCCGCAGGAAGTGTAATCGTTTTTATAAACAAATTCACGTGTTTCGCGTTTTCAAACATAGTACATTTTTCATTAATACGGGATTATTGATTTTTATGTTAAGAATAATATCTAATCACAATAGATTGATTTCTAACAATAATTATGATTGTGATAAACAAATGATGACATGAGAATTAAAACTGGATAAAGACCATATGAGGTTGGCACTTTGTTACATTTAAAATAATGTATTCGATATGCAAATTTCAAATTGTCCTTATCCAGTTGTCATTCTCTCAAAAATAATACTTTGACACAATCGATTGTCATTCAAGAATAAAATTATCATTCTTTTAAAAAATGTCCATAAGCTAATTCACAATTTTGGCCTTCTTTTACTCACAAGATTCTTCTTCTCGTTATAATAAATTATTCTTAGGAATGATATTTTAACGAGAAAACGAATCTTATAAGATAAAAAGTGGCAAAAACTGTGATATTTTTCATAGAAATTGATAAATACAATGTAGTATGCATTGTAAGTACTAAAAGATTGAAAAAATTTCGTATAACATCTGTAAAATGCATAATATGCTATCTCAACCCGTATAAAATGTACTTTCTCACAATTTGAGATTATTTTTAGGAAATTAACCTTAATTAAAAGTTATAATCGTTTCGGATGTATTATGGGCCCCAAAACCACAGCTCAAACTTCTTTCAAAAGTAAAACGAAATTATGCAATTATTTTGTTGACAAATAGAACAAGAATCGGGGTTGAGTGATAATAAAAATCATTGGGTTTTTTTTCGAAGTCTCTAATATATAGGGACACCAGAAGTATTTGGTCTACGCTTGCCGAATTTTGGTGAACCTGGCCGCCCGTTCCAGTTTCTTTGGGCGTACCAAAAATTTATCCACTGGAAAAACTACTAAATATGGAAAATTTTATTTTGCTGTCAAACTATGCAGAATACGAAAAAAATAGACAAAAGTTGTTTACCCAGAAAAGATATGCAAATGTGTCATTGAAAATTTTTGATAAGACATGTAGTTTTTGTTTCAATCGTGAAAAATAGCATTACAAGTTAAAAATTTTAATTTACGGGAAAACGACACAAGAAAATGTCTCTCAACTTATTATTAACAATTTGTTCATAAGACGTGTAATTTTTGTTTCAATCGTCGAAAATATTATAAAAAAAGGTTTGATAACAAAATCATGCATCTAAAAAAGGTCTACACATTTTTTGCTGACCATTTTTTGATAATAATAGTTTTTGTTTTAATCGTGAAAAGCCCATTCAAAATACCAAATTTAGATTTGTGGAAAAATAACACGATACAATATAATGATTATTAGCAAGAAATTTCGTCTAAAGCAGAAGTCTCCATCCGAGATACAAAAACATTAATAGAGTTCATCATGATACAGAAAAATTTTCGTTCTTCGTCAGAGCCGGAGGAGTTTTAACAAAATATAATTACCAAAGTACAGGTATCAATAGTTGGACATTCGAATTGAAAAGGTCCATGCAAACATCCTAAACACAGGAGAAGTCGGCAATTGTGGCTAGAAACTACAATTTTTGTATGATGAGCTGCTTTTCGCATTAAAAAAAATACCACGTATGCAGATTAATTCGGCACTGTTCTATCAAATCAACTCTAAATGAATTAAGTGTGGAAAAATAATAATACAAAATATGCACGAATATTAAATAATTCCTGTATTGATGCTATTAGGTATTTTAATGTGACGCCATACTTTATTACCGGTAAAATCACCTCCTAATAGAGAATTTTTTTTTTTTTCGTAAAGCATACAATACGCTTTTAGTGCGTAAATAGTAAAAATTCTGTTGTCACCGTAGGGTTGTCTTTTCACAAAACAAAATTGCGATATTTAAAAAATGATTTAGAAAATTAAAATAGCTATCGAAATCATGTATTGCGTTGAATTTTTTAATATTAAAAATTAATTTTTCCTATAGAAAATCTACAAATATTTAAATATTTTTGTCAACATTAAATCAATTTTGTCTTTTTTCTTAAAAATAGTGGAATATTAACAAAATTTAGACAAGAGAAGAAGTCTCTTGGAGCTATGATTAATCGAAAAATCATCTTTGAAAAATCATCTTTGAATTCAAAATTTTACTACACGTGTGTAAACGAGATATTTTGGGCGAGGATGATTTTTGTCGTACCGAGAGCCGCAACCTCCGTGAGCCAAACGCGGACATGTGTGGTGCTGTTTAAGTATGAGGTACGCCAAGGTACTCCATTATCAAAATGTCTAATAACACCTATATCCACAAGTTCAGGGTCATCGAGAACGCCAAATAATCTTTCCTTTCTGCAGATGCTTGAACCAGAAGCATCGATCTTCAGGTCATCCATATAAAATAAATGAGTGACCTTATGCTCGCGCTGGTTAGTGTCGCCACAGTGGTAACCAGAAGAACTACCCCCGACACTGATCTTAAACTGGGGGTTTAGTGTATTGATGTTATTTTGTCAACTTGGTTTTGGTGTGCTCGGTTCAAATCTGAGCTGAGGTAGATTTTTTCTCCTAAAATTGTTGACTAGTAATCGGAAAAATTTAACGTCAGAAATAAATGAATTACCCTGCTTGAGAAAATAACATCAATACTATAAATTCTATTCAGATTCGGCGAATTTATTCAGATATTAATTAATCACTAAAATTTCACGGGTTACAAAGATGCAGACCCGTGTCATTCCGTGGAAATAGGAGAAACAAGAAACGATCTACTATGACTCCGGTTGCGTAATTGGTTAACTGGTCCACTCATGAGCAGTTACGTTCTCGGTTCAAATCCGGGCCGAAGTGGATGTTTTTTCATTTCTCCAGAAATTATTTACTTGAACTGACGGTGGATAGACCTATTTTGCACAAGAAGAGATTGAAAGAAAATACTAGAATTATTTTGATAAAGTCGTAGAAAAATATTCACACGAATGACATAGAAAAGTGGGACTTGAAATAAATACGAGTACATATACTATCTTTAATTCTGGGACAAAAACATAGAAAAATATAGACATGAATCGACAAAGCTGAACAATAGGGAATCTATAAAAAAAACATGGAATTAAAGAGAGAAACTTGAAAAAAGGCAAACTATGTTTATTCAGAAAGACACAGAAAAGTGCTGTGAATAAACTATGATAATAACCTCTCAAATACAAATCGAAACTTAACCCGAACCCTATCTGCCCCCATTACTCTTAGGAGCTGCCCGGGAGCCCAAAGAATATGTATGTAAAATTTGGTGCCGATTAGTCAAAAACTGTGACGGTGCCCCCCCCTATCTGCCCCCCATTACTCATACGACTTGTCCGGGAGGCCAAAGAATATGTATGCAAAATTTGATGCCGATTAGTCAAAAACTGTGATGGTGCCCCACCACTATTTGTCCCCCATTACTCCTACGACCTGTCCGGGAGCAAAAATTATATGTATGCAAAATTTGGTGCCGGTTGGTCAACAACTGTGGATTTGCATACCCATCATACGTTTTAGTGTACTTGATTTTTTATATTAGATATACCTGTCCAGGATCCCAAGGAATCTGTGTGCAAAATTTGGTGTCGATTAGTCAAAAACGGTGGCGGTGCCCCCCCCCCCCACCTGTCCCCCATTACTCTTACGACCTGCCCGGGAGCCCAAAGAATATGTATGAAAAATTTGGTGCCAATTAGTCAAAAACTGTGACAGTGTTCCCCCCAATTGGCCCCCCCCCCGACATTACTATTACGACCTGTCCGGGAGACCAAAGAATATAAATGCAAAATTTGGTGCCAATTAGTCAAAAACTGTGACGGTGCCTCCACCCCTCATTATTCTTACGACCTGCCGAGGAGCCCAAAGAATATGTATGCACAATTTGGTGCCGAATGGTCAAGAACTGTGGATTTGCATAAGCATCATACGTTTAGTTAATCAACCACCAGGGTCCCACTGGGAGTAACTGCCAACTAAAAAATGACATCGGTTCCCAGTAGAACCGCGGTAAATCACACTTATAGCTACATATCACGATCGTCATATGTGTGGCATGATGAAATTACAATACAATGACAGGCCAGTGAAACTCTCGTGTGTCTTGAGAACACGAAGCGACCCAAGGATGACAGATTTCTGCATCCATCTCGCAAGTGCCTTGGCATCTTTTTGGCACGCGGATATGGCTTTAAGGGCTTTTGAGTTGCCGTAGGAACCATCTTTAGTGCCTAATCCACACGTGTATAAATATTCAAGTCGATCTCTGTAACGGTATGGTCGGTTTCGAGCTTCATGTGTACAAATTTGAATTTTATGTAGTAGATAATCATCATAATTGCATTAAATATTTTCATCAAATAATGGGCCTGTTATTTTTGTACTGGAACTATTCAAAGTTTTTAAACAATAGAATAACTTCTTTTATTTGAGTAAATTGTTCTTTGATTTAATTGATATTTTATCAACTCTGTAACATGTATTTTAAAACAATACGCCGCATCTTAGAAATCAATAAATATTTATTTATGTTAAAAAATTTGTTTGCTACAAAGAAATGTTTATTTGACCAAAAAATATGGTTATTTAAATCAAAGAATCATATATTTAGTATAAAAAAAACGTTTACTCAGTCTGAGTTATATGTATTTGTATGTCATAATTATATTCTGAAACTTACACCATACTTAAGGGCCGAGGAACAAAAGGGCCTAACCCCGTTTCTCCAAATTTTTCAGGACGCCAGAAAAACGTTCGCTCGGTACCCCTGTGGGGTAGGACCTTGACTGACTTTGATGAATTTTTAAAGAATGAAAAAAAATGTTATAATTTTTTTAGTTTACACCCTCGAAACGGCCCTTTTGTTCCCCGGCCCTTCACTTCTTTACATTGCGAAACTCATCTATCATTTCAAATATTTATTTATTACAGTCGACAAGGAATATATTTCGCTCAACGAATATTTCACAGTGTCAAGTAAATATTTATATGCCTTAAGCACTGCGTTCCCTGAATACAAACAAAACATTTCTTTAATCTGAAGAAATATTTCTTCAGCCACATCCTACTCTACCATTTCTTTGAATCAAAGACATTTCATTTCATCCCAATAAGTTTTGTTTTCAGTGGACATTAAGAAAGATAGGCAAGAATATTACATTGAAACAGAGACAGAAAAACATTAACATAGATGGAAATTTCGATATTTTGCTGAGATATCCCAAGTGAGATATCTAAAAAATGTCAATATCTTATGTGGAAGTTTTGAATATTTGGAATTAAGAAAACAAGGTTTATTGAATGTTTGCCGTTAAATTCAGTGAAACACTTATCTGAGTGATATATAAGTCTTACGTAAACTTTTATTACACTAACTCCGTCGATTGATAAGAATTATTGAGCACTAAAATTAAAGATAGCTATTAAAAACAAAGGCTATTTATATTCTTCAAATTACTCTCGTATTCACGGCAACAGTTGGACAAAGTAGAATTTCATGACCTCGAGTATATAATTTCGTGCGTAAGATGTCGGAAAAAATATATTTGAATCTTTTAATTCTTTGTGCCATTCTTTCTCAAGTCATTTTTGGGACAATCTTGAAAGATAATGATAGTAAGTGAAGTTAGATACTCAAAAAACATTAGAGTAGACCGAATAATAGTATAGATTATGCGAGATGTGCGTAAACGAGATGTTTTTGGGCGAGGATGATTTTTGTCATACCGAGAGCCGCAACGTTCGTGAGCCAAAAGCGGACATATGTGGTGCAGTTAAAGTATTAAACGCGTATGAATATGTATATATATATATATATATGAGCAAACGCGGACAATTGTCCAGGGATGGTCCCGAAGGAATAACCCCTAAGCGGAGGCGTGGCAATCGTGCCGAAAGCTGAATGGCACCTGGGTGAGGTGTCTTAAACGGTGACTCTGGGATACCGGGCGACCTCTCA
>JAABKJ010007891.1:0-11584 GCA_011634705.1 Andricus grossulariae | reverse complement strand
TCTGTTGCAACCCTGAATTCCCTCTAGTCATCATATGACTTCCAGAGAGAATTTTCCTGAGTAGCGCCGGACCATTCGGTAAGCTACTATCGGAACGGTCTTTATATAGTTAGAATCATCCATAAACCACCGTTTGTGAGAAAGGCCATCTTTCCTATACAAATGTCACCTAAATGGTTGCTGATATTCTCAATAGTTTTGCATAAATAAATGTCCTTGGATAAGAGGATTGAGAAAATCGAAATTGGCAGTCAAAGAGATAGAGGGTTTTGTTGTAATAAAATCAATAAAAATGTAGTGTCGCAGATAGGATGAGAGGAATTGGAACCCTGGTGGCGAAATGAGCAAGCATGAGCAAGTTCCTAAAATCGATAAGTTGTCGGTGAATGGGAAGAAGCTGAGAGGGTAATATCCTCTGGTACAATGAGTATTTTCGCTTAGTATGTAGTTGCATTTGTGTGCTGTTGGTATAGTAGATGCCGAGAGGTAGAGGATGTTCCCGAGGTAATTTCAAAATCAAAATTACTCTCAAACAGTACAAACCCCTGATTATATATATATATATTTTTTTAAATTGTAAGAAACGTATATTCTAGCATAAGCTTCTAACTAGGGAAACTGCCTGGCTAGGTTAAATGAAAATTCAGTTGTAAACCAAATATTTTCGATATGCTTTGAAGAATAAAAGAAAAGAAGCCGAAAACACCATTCTATAACAATTTTCTGTATTTTTTTCTCCGTCTTTCTTATTCTACAAAAACCGACAACCGACGTTCGAGACCAATTTAGACCTGATCATCATTTGAAAATTTGGAAGGATAGGGGAAACCACCCCACAGTAGATAATGATTTACAGTACCCTGTTAGAAATGTTTGCAATTTTAGTATACACGGGCATATTAAATTTCCTATATGTTTACTAAATTCATTACACATTGTAATTTTAGTATACTTACGTATACTAAATTTCTTTGATGAAGTTATATGTATACTAATTTTATTAAATGTACAGTCAATTTCTTTCGCGTATATGAATTTCTTAGTTTCTGCATACTAAAATTCATATACGTGCTTACTATATTCAGCTGCACAAGCGCATTTTGATTTACGCGCTGCGGGCTTAACCATATGATTATTTGAAAATTAAAACTAAGTTCTTCAATTTCATTTCTCTTCTGATCATTTTCACAGATGATGACGACGGAACCCACACGGAACGCGTATACTGAATTTAGTATATGCGTATACTAAATTTTGTATACATGCATACTGAATTTAGTATACGCGTATACTAAATTTCATGTACGTGTATACTAAATTCAGTGTATGCATATACTAAATTTACTGTACGATGGTATACTAGATTTAATTCCATGTTGTGCATTCTTGCTTCCATTATACGTATACTAAATCTAGTACAGATTTTTCTAACAGTGTAGATAATCTTAATTAACTGCAAAACTGGCAAAAAATGTGAATCATTTTTGTTAGTATAACATTTCGAAAAGGATACTATATCTTCTGATGAGGTTTCATTGAAATTTTATAATCAATTAATGTTCGAGAGAAAAAATTAATTTTTAAGCTGAAAAAAATTTGCCTTTTCATTATTCATACTTTTTACCTCAATGAAACATTTCTGTGGCACGTTTATACATTAGAATCAAAGCTTGAAGTTTAATGAACAATATTTATTGACACAAAGCGTTCTTTCTTTCTTATTTATAAATATTTGAGGACTTTTCATTAGACATTACATTTTCCAACAGTAGATAATCTCAAAATTACGACAAATTTCGCTGTCAAAATTGGCAGCTCTGTGACTGTCTCGCAGTTGTTTTAATTTAAAGGTTGTGTTTATTTGTTTATTTTGATTTGTGAAGGTTTTAAATTTAAGCTAATTTAAATAATAAACCAAGAAAATAGCGTAAATTATTAGTTGAAAAAAATCACATAAATTTTAATTGTGTTAAGGAGTCAAATGGAAAAGATATCATTTTTAGGATTAAGGTATGTAAGAATTCTAAACTTTCCTGTCATCACAAGTCAGGTTAAGCAATCGTACCAATCTCACGAAATATCAGAGATACAAAAATTGTCGAAAATGTAAGCTTTTGTGATTCTTGTAAAATCATCATCGTTTCAACGATTATTAACTCAATAAACTAATTTTAATTGTAAGTATACTAATAATAAATTTTAATTATCAAGAATTTAGTATTCTGTCATGCCCATGAGCAATACCAAAAACGATTATCTATTGACGGTTAGAGGAGTCAAAATCGTACCCTTGACCGGGTCTAATAAAAATGTTTAATACAACTAATTGACTAATTTCGTGATATTTTTTTCTATAAGAATATTCAATTGAATATGTAAGCTTTATTTCGAAAAGAAATTTATTTTTTATTTTTGGAAACTCATGTTAAATTTTAAATAATTAGTACATGTGAGTAGGAAAAAGTAAACATTTTGGCTGATTCGTCGCAAAAAGGGTTTTAATATTGCAAAATTTGCAAAAAAAACTACACATTTCCGTCTCATTCCTGTCAAAACTTTCATTTAAATGTAAGCAGTTGTTTAAATAATTAACAACAAAGTGAATCGATCACGTTAATTTTCGATTCAAACTAATTATTTCATATTATTCATAGAAGGTGACAATATTTTAGATTTTGTCGATAAAAATTGTTTAAAAACTTATGTGTAAATGGCAAAAATAGATGTAAGACATACTATAATTCTTCAGATTTTGTTGAAAAATTTGCAACAAAAAAAAAGCATTTCATGGCCTTATTTCAGTCAAAAGTTACATATCACAAATAAAAAATTGTTTAAACGTTAAACAATTAACAGTACAATAAATCGACCATATTGATTTCTCATATTGCCTAATTAGCACATTTCGTTATTAAAATACCGATAATTTACAATAAAATGTGAAAAAATATTTGTTTAACCAATACAAATATTCAAAAAAGCTTATAAGAAAACATAATTTCCAACCAAACCACGCCTAGGGCACGCGGTTGTTGTATATCGCGCTTCGCACTTGATCATATATTTATCTCGCGCCTCGCGTTCGCTAATGTATGTACCTGGCGATACGCACTCGGCTTTTGTTTATTTACTTAAGGCTCTATCGGCCTTACGGAACACATTCTCATTACAATACCCGCTCACTTTTTTAAAATCCAAAGAAAAACGCTTAATTGCTTAAGAAAAAGTTTTGGTTTCGCTTAGTGAAAATGCTACCAAAAAATCGAGCATTACATTTCTGGTCAAAAAGTGTTTGTTTTATTCATAGAAAACTATATTTAAAACATTTTGAAAATGCTCTAAATTTTTAAATTTTTAGCAAAAAAAGCTGGCTAACGAACTTGTCCTTTTCCTTCAGGGCTGTAGAAGTGTGCCAAAGCTCAATACAATCTGATCATTTTTTCGAAAGTTATCGTGCCTACAGACAGACAGACTACAGGCAGAAGCCTTGGTAAAAATAGTTTTTTCTAGCTCAGGGGGTCTAAAAACGTGGAAATTTGATGAAAACCGACTAAGTCAAATTTTACATAAAGCCAATACATTCTCATTAAGATGACAATGCAAAAAAGGTCAAACAATTAATAATTAATAAAAAAAAACACATGAAACTTTTTAATGTATCCATTAAAAACAATCTGTAAAAAACTACAAAAAAGTACTAATTACGTATAATATACCGCAAAATTCTTGATTCTTGTCTAGAAGATTATTTTTTTGGGCAAGCTGGAAGGGGGTGGGCTGTAAAAATAAAAAATCAATGCGTACGACACATTTAGGAAAGTGATTTTAAGACGTTCATGTTTTCCCCATGTATTTTCAATGGGAAAATTTGAGGGGGTAGGCGGTCCAATCGAAGAAACACGTATTAACTTTATCCGGGAACCTCACAAAACTGGGGAATACCATTAAGAAAATTCGAAATTTACTTTTTTTTGAACCCCTAATATATAAGCATAATATCGAAAAAGTATTATACAATAAATAAATATTACTATATATTATTATAGATAACAAATATTATGATAAAATATAAATAAAATATATTATTATAAATATTACGTTTCATGTTACTGTGAGAGAGTAGCAGTTACTTGTAGTTTTTAAGTTCAGGGGCTAAGCTGCAGTTAAAATAGCAAAGAGTTCAGTCATAAGTTTGAGTAATCTACTTGATAGAGTTAATTCTAAAGGATTAGAATCAAGATTACAGAATCATGATAGCAAGAATCAAGATTATTCATGCCTTTACCTTTAATCCTTTTCAAATAACTACTTTGTCAATAGTGTAATGAGATTCATAAAAGGTATTCCAGATAGAAAGATTTTCAAGAATGCTGCCGCTGACCCGTGCCAGTGGGGATCCTTTGTACTTAATGAGGAATAAAATACGAAACACAACATTCTTTAATTTAGAAATATATTCAAAATCTACTATTTTTGCGATTACAACATGTTACTTGCCTTAATAATTTGAAAATTAGAGTAACTGCAAATTGCGTAACGTGAAACTCAATTGTCATGCATTTATCATAATTCTCATACATTTATCATCAATTTGCGAAACGTATAACAAAACTTCCAAACATGCTTCATAAAATTAAGACAGATACTTCTAACTGTGCACTCGTCCTAATTTTTAATTTAATAAGGCAAGTAACATATCGCCAAAAATCGCAGATTTCAAACATAATATTTCTTAAATAAAACATTATCTGTTTTTTATTTTATTCCACATGTACAAAGGACCCCCGCTGGCAAGGATCGGCGGCAGTAAAGTAAGCAGGTAGACGGCAATCAAATGGGCTTCACCCGTCCTCTTATTTCTAGGAAGTTGATTTAATTTTCAATTAAGGAATTTAAAAGACGAGATCATTACCTTGTTGTTGATAGTTTCGATCTCCATGACTGCTATGAACACTGGGCGGTCCTTGCCCATACATACCGTCATAGGCTTGATCGGGCCCAAAAATGTCCTATAAATAGTAATTGGAACATTCTCATAATAAATTTCGATAATCCATTGTTCCATTAAGCACAACACTTAGTACTTACATCAAAGAGAGGGATAAATTTATATTTCCAGAGGAAACTGATCGATTTCTCCTCTTGAAAATGTTTTTACGAGCATTTGATGCAAGTGCGATATAAAAATGATAAAAACTAACTGTAAAAGTTTTGAACTAGTTCTTGTGAAACTTTCTTTTACAACATCATGAAGTACTTAATCTGCATTCAAATTTTCAAAAACTGTAATCTCACCTGTAAATCAGGGCCCATTCCGAAATCACCGCCATCCCATAAATTAAGGTCTTCGCGGAAGAGAGAATTGGTTAATTCCAAGGAAAGTCTTTTCTTGTACTCTTGCGGTTTGTCTTCCGACATGCGAAATAAAACTGCTGCTGCATAGGTGGCAACACCCTCGTTTCTCGAATGCAAAAGTTCCGTCAAAGGTGCTGTTGCACCTTCTTGTTCGATCATTTCCGCGCCTTCCTTTTCCGCTGCCAATTCACAAAGAACGCCAGCCGCAACGCGTTGAATGTTTTCGATCTCGTGGAACAACAGCTGCAATAAACGATATGATTGCTATTAATTTCTTTCAGAAGGTGACTAAAACCAATCTGCATAATTTTTTTCACTTTTCATGTTCCTAATTGTAGACTGTAAATGAGCTATTACAAGTTTCACGATCTGCTTGAACTAGAAACTTACAGATGCAATGTTCAATTTGGCGGCCGTTAATTTTCAAACTCATTTTTTCCAATTTTACCCTATAGTTTTGTTCGAATTCCGCAAAAAATTATCTCCAAATTTGAGCGAAATCGGTTAATAAATAATAACCCTGCGCCCAAAGACCCTGAAGTTTCCAATTTGTTTGACATGGGAAAATCACACATTCTTAATGTGTGATTTAAATGCGAAAATGTGGCACTAACTTTATAATACATAATCCTGTTCAGAATGCCTTAGGCTTAGGGAATAAGAGTTGGCTATGATTTAAAATATGATACCATTTTTAAACACTCTAAAGAATATCCCAAATGCTCTTTTTTTCACTCATTTTTAAACTAATTTTAAATTGTTTAAATAATTCTAATTTGTTCAAACAATTTATTTTTCGTGGAAATCACAAAATAGTTTGGTATATATTTTGGTGTTATGAGCCTTATAATTATGTGTTCAGTATTATTATTGGTTGAAAACATTTTAAAACTGTTTAAATAATACTTACATGATTAAATACATAGCTCATTGAAGAAAAATAAAATAATACATTGTTCAATATATTTGGATATTCCTATGTATGTTTTTGTTTACTATTGTTCCCCTCAGTTTTTAAACAAGTTTTTATTATTTAAACAATTAAAAATGGTTCAAATATTTTTATCTCTAAAAATGTGTGAATCATAAATGTCTACTTGTTTCTCACTTTGAATTATTTCACCAATTTCAGCCTATTTGAAATGAAGAAAAAAAATTAATAATTATATTTCTTGTTGTTTTGTTAAAAAATCGTCTTTTTGGTTACAAATTCAAGTATTTGGTTGACAATTTACCTGTTTTGGTTGAGGATTCAACTTTTTTTTTTAATATTCATATTTTTTGGTTGAATTCAACTGTTTTTTTATATAAAAATAATATCTTTTTGATTAAACATTCAACTGCTTGGTTAAAAGGTGAACTAATTTATTAAGAATTTATTGTTTTGGTTGTAAATTCGTATTTTTTGGTTGAAAATTAATTTTTTCAATTGAAAATATATAACTATTACATTTTGGTTGAAAATTCATGTTTATGTCTTTTGTAAAAAATTTGTCTTTTTGGTAAAAAATTAATCTTCTACTTGGTTAAAAATTCATTTTTTTCATTTAACATTCAACTATTTGTTTAAAAATTTTGTTGAAAGTCTATCTATTTTGGTTGAATTCGGCGTTTTTTTTATTTTAAATAAACATCTCTTTTTGTTGGAAACTTTGTGAAAAATTTTGTTTGGATGATTATTCGTACTTTTTGGTTAAAATTTACTTTCTAAATTAAAAATTGAACTATTCCATTTTGGTTGTGAATTCAACAATTTGGTTGAAAATTCATGTTCATGTATTTTGTTGAAAATTCGTATTTTTGGTAGAAAATTAATCTTCTTCGTTAAAAATTCTTCTTGTTGATTTCAAATTAAACTATTTGGTTCCAAATTTTAACGATTTTGTTGAAAATTTATCTTTTTTGGTTGAATTGGAATGTCTTTTATTTTTAATTAACACCTTTGTTGGTTAAATATTCAACTACACTACTTGGTTGAAAGTCGAACTACTTTGTTAAAAGTTTATTTTTTTTATTGAAGATTAATTTCTTGGGTGAAAATTGAATTCACTATAAGACTCATAACATCTATAATATACACCTAATTTGCGATTTCTATCAGAAATCAATTGTTTAAACAAATTAAAATAATTTAGGCAATTACAAATTAGTTAAAATCAAAAACTTATCCAGTCATAAGAATTTTTGCAAACAAGATTTTTTAATGTGATTATTAACCTTAATATTACTCAAAATTGCCAATTAGCACCTATGTGCAATTCTTTGGGGCCCCTAAGAGGGTCTTAAAATTTTATGATATTAAAAATTGTGGCATATTCTTATTTTCGGAATAATTCTGAATAGGATAATGTATTATAAGTTAAATAACCATACATAACCATACGTCTCTCAAAAAAGTAACCGTAAAGTTCAATGTTTGAACAGAAAAAGATTTAAATTTTAAATAAAGAACTATCAATTTTAGCTAAATTGCAATTTGTATCAGGATTCATAATAATTCCATTGGAAGTCCTTTTTATACATTTTACATACGAACTAATTATTATTTTATTGTTATTCTCTAATTTCTCGGCTCTAAGGTGTCAAATTTACCGTAAAAATGTGAATTTTTACATTTTTCACAATGTTCCCTAAAAATGTCATTGATCAAATATTCATTTAGTCATTTCGGGCAAAAAATGTAACCAAAAGTAACCTTTTCATAAAATAAGTAACTTTTTAGTATCCGCGTATTAAAAAAGTAACTAAGTTACTAAAAAGTAACCCGTTTCGAGCCCTGCATATGCGAAAAAAACTAGGGTGTGAGAACGAAAAGATTTTTTTTAAAATTTTTCCCATATAAATAAGGCATCCTAATGTAAAAGTACATAGAACTTGCGGATCTGAGATGGTTAAGAATTATCCGGACAAAGCATCTCACCTGAACGAAAATAGGAACGACGTTTTGAGACCGGATGACACTTCGGATATGCGCTTCTCGCCCAAGAATGTGAAGAGCTCCGACGGTACCTTCAATAATTTCATCCATACGAACTCCATCTGCGTAGGCTCCGGGTGTCACTTGGCTTCCAGCGCTGGCTACGGATGATCGTTGCTGAAAAAATCAATAGTCCGTTAATTCGACTCTTAAATAATTTTGAACTCTAAATATGCCATTTGTTTAAAAAATACCCTCTCTGTATCTTGATATGCTCTCGTGAGAAGTCGACAAAGATGGTGGATCGCTCCATGTTCGCACAGTGGTGCATGGTTTGCATTACAAAGGGCCAGATTTCGAATCAATCCGATGACCGCCTTCACCAATGGCCATCTAGAAAGTGGCTGCAGAAGCTCTACGATAACCTGAATGCCGTAATTTGAGCACACAGCATTCTGTGCCATTTCTGCTCCTTGGTGACGAGACGTCAAATGACGCAGAGCACAGACAGCTGGTTCTGTGATTTCTTCTCTGTCTCCTGCATTTACAATTGTATGCACGAGAGCATCGACTCCTCCAACTTGACATACAATTTCCTAAAGAAAAACAAGATTTTTAATTAGAATTTTGTAATATTGTGTACAAAATCCAGGCGATCCATGAACCTACCTCATACCTATATTCATGAAGTGATTTATGCTATGAATTAATAATAACCTTATTTTGAAGAGACCACCTCATTTAACAACGATGAATAATCTTTGAACACCTTAATCCGAAATAAAGACAGCAACTCACAGTCGTTCGAAGTAGGTTTTTGACAAAAAAATGGTAAAATTGTATAAAA
Organism: Andricus grossulariae; assembly: GCA_011634705.1. Taxonomy (NCBI): domain Eukaryota; kingdom Metazoa; phylum Arthropoda; class Insecta; order Hymenoptera; family Cynipidae; genus Andricus; species Andricus grossulariae. The sequence continues at coordinate 2,465 of JAABKJ010007891.1, read as the reverse complement.
TGGCAGATTTTCACGTTCACTTCAAAAAAAGTTTTTTACATATGATTTCTTTTTAAATTTCATTATAAAGTGATAAAATTAATAATTTAGAGTTGACTTAATCATTAAGTCAATACACTCCGTACGATCTCGTTATGAAGCAGGTGTGAGGACGAGTCGTGGACTGTCCCAAAATCCAATCAGTAGGCCAAATCAGAAAAAAAAGAAAGTTTTACTTTATTACATACCTTATTACGATAATTGTTGCAAGTCAGATTGGAGAGAATGCCAGCTGCGCAAGTAACGATATTCACGTCAGTTGATGCAAGCACTTGAACCAATCCTTGAAGCAAGGCTCCCAAACCGTCCACTTTAGTAGCAGCATCTGACAAATTTCTCAACGTCCAAAGACAGTTCTGTACTAGCCTTTGACTTGGGCTACCAAGATGCATTGCCAGTGCCTGCATTCCACCAGTCTCGACGATTGCAGGTTTGTTGCTCGAGCAGACTGACAAAACTGTGGAATTTAGAGAAAAGTTAGTAAATCTCCAAAGAACGAAATACGAATTATACATCCTGATAGAATACCGTAGTGAAAACAATTTTTACTACAAGCTACAACATCCTGTGAAAACGTTTTCATAGATGATTATAGATAATTGAACATTTTGCAAATAGGTCGGCATAGAATACTACAAATTTGTACGAGAAATGAAATTTTTTTCTTGGTTGACCAAGAATCGGACTTTTGAGAACGGTAAAAAAACCAAACGGTAGAGAACTACACAGGGTCTATGGCTTAATGTCTCTGTTTATTAAATATTTGAAAGTACATTTCTCAAAAAAATATTAAAAAAAAAAAAATCAAATTGTGCAAAACAAAATTGCATAAGAAGGCTTTAAAAGAATTATGTTATTAAAAAAACTATTTTCGAAAACAAATACTCAAGAAAATCAATTTGTGCAAAATAATTACGCAAAAAGAGTTCAAATAAGAGTAATATGTTTTCAAATGACATTGTAAAACGGCTAATTATAGACAGATATATCACAATTAAGAAAAGAGTGAGAAAAAAACGAGACATCCAAACCACCTCTCTCTCTCTCTCTCATTTCTTTATTATTTACCCGCCTTTTTACACTACCAGGATCCAACATGTTTCGAGGCCTTTTAGTCATCCTCTTCAGGGAAATTTCAATAGGAAACTAATAGGGAATATTTGCATGTTGTGCTAATATTAATTAAAAATCAGAAATTAATTGGAAGTTAATTATTGATGAATTATTAACATTATTTACATTTTTATCTTTAATATTTCTGAGAATTTATTGTACCTTTAAACGAAAATTTGAACTTCAATTAACATCTCAATCCAACAATCTTGAGAGTTTATTTGACTTTTATTCGGTTTGAAATATCTGATGAAATAAAAATCAAGAAAGCTTCAATATAACTCTATGATAAAAACTCATCTTTTTGTAATTTTTTTCTTAAATCCAGTAAAATATGGACATTCTTCTTTAAAAAATTATTCTTAATCACATTGAAAGAAAAATTAAAATTTTTCTTCTTCGGAATATATTCAGTGATTTTAAAAGACCTCTTTCTGGTTCAAGGACAGAAAGCATACTGAGACAAGTGTCTACACCCTAAACTTAAAAAAAAAAAAACAGAAACCACAAATTCGTAGAAAAGATCTAGTAAAAACGAGTGTTGAAGAAATACCTAAAAGACTGTATTTAAAATATTTACACCAATTTATCAAGTTAATTTTTCAACTGTGTAATATTGATCAAACACCTCTTATCATTTTAGTAATTTCGCTTTTAAGACAATTTTCTTATTTTTTTATTTTCCAGCAAACATTGAACAAATTTATTTTAAATAAGTGTCTTCAGAAACATTAAAGATTATTTTTATAAATAATAAAGTAAAATTCCTAAATGATTTAAATGTAATATAATTGTAGTTTTATATACACAGTATACGTATTCGATGAAACTTATTGAAGTATTCAAAGAATCTTCCTTAGACCACTATTATTGCAGGTATCATGGGTGATGCTTACATATATGGAAAGTCTTTGATTCAGTGATTAAGTCATACATGAAACAAACCTCTGGCAAACACATTTAGTATATGTACCGGAATGCCATGATATAAATTTTTATTTTAAATAAATTATTTTTCAATTGTAGAGAAGTAATTTACCTTAAACCTCTGTAAATGCTCAAAATTACTCAACAGAGGTCTATTTTTCAGTAATAATAGTTCAAATGAATTCTTTCAAAATAAAATTCTTATTGATAGGGATGTTTATTATTATTATTATGTCATTAAGCCGTTTCCCTTTCGGGTTAGGCGTGAATTGCTCGGTGGCAAAGTAGTGATGTGTGGATGGGTATATTGGTGAAGGGTAGATAGGTATATAGGTTTGAGGTATAGATATTTTAGATTGATCTAGAATTCTCGTGTTACTTATTTA
>JAABKJ010007890.1:0-11585 GCA_011634705.1 Andricus grossulariae | reverse complement strand
CTTTTTTTATTTGTAAACTTATTTTCACACGAATAGCCACATCGAGTTGAAAATTTGGGATAATGAATAAGAAGCACTAAGAAACGCGGTTCTGGTCCTAAATTTGTATAATCATGAAAAAGCAACAAAAAAAAGTTATTTAAAAAAAAAAACTTCTTTCATAATTATAAAAATTTTGGACCAGAGCCGCATTTCTTCGTGGTTCTTATTTATTATCCCAAATTTTCAACTTAATGTGGATACTCAAGTGAAAATAAGTTTACAAATAAAAAAAGTATCGGTAAGGTAGGAAGCCGGTCACGTGACCCACTCGTCACAGGGCCTTAAGGTACAGCATATTCAACTTATACAACTTATTTCTGTGTATTTTTAGGATTTCGTATCCCTGGGCAGAAACCCTTATAGTTTAGGAGGGGAAGAGAGGGGTTATGAGGGGAGGAGAACTAGAGAAAGTAGGGGAAATAAAGGGGGAATATGATAAGTAAAGGGTGAATGAAGGGAGTAGAAGAAAGGAAAAATAAGTTAGGATAAAGTAGGCGAAGTGAGGGGAAATAAAGGGAGAAAAAATAGAGATAATGAGGGAAAATCAGAGAAGGAAAAGAAGGGGAAGTTAGTGGGAATAAGGGGAGTGAAAGAAGATGAAGTAGAGTGAATGAGTGAAAAGGAAGTAGAAGAAATGAAGGGAGGGGAGGTAGTTAAAGTTAGATGAAATCAGATGAAGGAAATTAGCTGAAGTTAGGGAAAATAGAAGAAGGGAAAGAATAGAAAATGAGTGGAATTGGGAAGAAGGAAAAGAAGAAGTCAGCCGAAATAAGGGGAATGGAATTAGGTCGAGGTGGGAAAATGTGAGAAGGGGAAGTAAGAGAAGTTAATGAAAGTTTTGGGAAATGAGGGAAGTGGAAGTAAAAGAAGTGAGAGAGAATGGAGGAAAAGTAGAGAACGTAAGGGTAAATAAGGGAAGGAGAAGTAGGGGTAGTTACGCGAAATGAGGGGAGGGCAAATAGTGAAAATTAGGGGAAATAAGGGATGGGCGTGTAAAGGAAGTTAAGGAAAATAAGGGGAATGAAATTATGTAAAGTAGGAGACATGGGTGGCGGGCAAGTAGGGGAAAGGAGGAAAAGAAGGAGTCGCAGAGTCCCATCAGGAGCTGCTATCTATGAAAATGACACTTGCTCCCAGTAGAACCGCGGTAAGGCACACCCACGGCCACGTCTCACGACGGTGAGGTGAGTGGCTTCAGGACACGGAGCGACCCAAGGATGACAGTCCTCTGCATCTAGTTCTGTTTATGAAACGCGGGCATGGCCTTAAGGTTACGGACCAGTGATATATATGTGTGTATAAGAAGAGTCTGAAGAATTAAAATCATGTTTTAAACATGATTCATAAAATATATAAAAAACGACAATACCTGGACGAGGAATAATTTCAAGGTCGACATCCAAAGATACTATTCATGTTCCATCCGCGCAATCGTTCTTCGTTCATATCCTTTTCCACCCTTCTCTCCTTTCCTCTCCTCACCATTTCACTTCGCTTTTTCATATCGCCGCGTATTTTATATTTTTTGAAATCCTATCTGATCCTCCGCGACTGATTTATATGCACGATGATGGTACACGCGTGCCGGCACTACCAACGAGCATGCGTGCCCATCATATCTGAGGAATCATCGGGCGATGCAAACAGAAAATAACTGGATTACCTTTATTTTTATTTGGTGCGCTTTGGGGAAAAAGAGAGCGCGAGAGACCCAAAAATGACCAAGATCAAGAAAGAAAGAGAAGCGTCGAGTGGTGCGTTATTGTTCTTGGAATGATTCCAAATAAAGATTTCACCACGAACCTGTGTAATAAAATCTTTTAGTTTTCTAAGATAGAGGTGCTATATTCCAGGAGGGGAAAGTGGAAATAGAAAGGGTTGAATCCTGAATCTAGAATCAGAATCAGAATGAAGATAAATTTAATTTAAAAGAATAAAAAGTAAGTGACTCTTGTGGACTCGAGTCCAAAGGAGTGTCAAAATATTGGGTCGTTATTTTCGTGGAAGGTCTCTCTTTTCTTGTGGCGATGAAAAGATTGCAAATTGAAGATGAATCAAGTTCTTGATGGTGACATATATGTATGATATCAAAATGCACGAATGGAAGATTTCAATATGATAATTCCTTGCTTTATTGTCACAGATTTCACACTCTTCTTTTTCCCCTTGTTTTGAAAAAAAATTTCTTCTTCTTTTTTGTCGCGGTTTTTCGATACTTCGTTAAAAATTCATTTAATTGGTTGAAGATTCAAATTTTTATTTGAAGTTCATCTTTTTTGGTTGAGTACAACTGCTTTTGATTTGAAATATGAATAGTTTTCGGTTGAAATACCAACAATTAAATTTTTTCTTCAGAATGTATATTTTTTTAATTCCAAATTCAACAACCATGCTGATAACTGAATTTCGTGGTTAAAAATTCATTATTTTCCAGATTCAAAATGTTTCATGAAAATATATCCCTTTTGTTGAAAATTTTATTAATTTGCTGAAAATTCTTTTTTTTTTATTGATTTTTTTAGTGAAAATTGAACTATTTCATTTTGGGTAAAAAATTCAACATGTTGATTTGAAAATTAAACTTTTTGGTTAATAGCCAAACTATATATATATATCCATGTTTAGCTTAAAGTTTATATTTTTTATTAAAAAATACAACTATTTGTTTGAAAATTCATCTTTTTGGTTTAAAAATTCAACTAATTGGTTGAAACTTGAACTGCTTTGTTAAAAAATTTGATTTTTTGATTAAAGATTTATCTATTTTGTTGAAAATTCGTTTTGTTTTAATTTATTTTTTAGTGAAAATTGAACTATTTCATTTTGTGCTAAAAATTCAACTTGTTGATTTGAAAATTCAACTATTTTGTTGAAAAATTAACTAATTGGATAAAAGCCAAGCTGCGCTGTTGAAAATTCAATTTAGTGCTTAAAGATTTATCTATTTTGTGGAAAATTCGTCTTTTTTTGGTAGAAAAATAATTTTATTAACAGAAAACTTAACGATTCCATGTTTGACCAAAAATTTATCTTTTTGATTAGAAAATACAACTATTTGTTTGAAAACTTATCCTTTTGGTTGAAAATTCATCTAATTGGTTAACACTTGAACTGTTTTGTTGAAAATTTGTTTTTTTTCATCAAAGATTTATCTATGTTGTTGGAAATCCAAGTTATTGGTTAAAAGTCTAACGAATTTGTTTAAAAATTTAATTTTGTGTTTGAAGATTTATACATTTCTTGGAAATTTAAACTTTTAGCAGAAAATTAATCTTCCTCACTGAAAATTAAAATACTTGGTTGAAACTTAACCTAGTTTGTCAAAAATTCATTTTATCAGTTGAAGATTCATCCTTTTGGTTGAAAATTAATTTTCTCAATTGAAAATTCAATAATTAGATTTTTGGTTAAAAAATTATCTTTTTGATTTGAATATTCAATTGTTTGTTCAAAAATGTATCCGTTTTGGTTAAATATTGAACTAATTGATTGATTCTTGAACTGCTTTGTTGCAAAATTTATTTTATTGGTTGAAGATTTAACTTTCTGTTTGAAAATTGAAGTTATTGGTTAAAAGTTGAGCGAATTTGTTTTAAATTTATTTTCTTAGTTGAAGATTGATCCATTTTGTTAAAAAATCAAGTTAATGATTGAAAGTTGCACAAATTTTTACAATATTTAATTTTGTGGTTAAAGATTTATCCATTTTGTTGAAAATGCCTTTTTTTCTGGAAAATCAATGTTTTCAATTTAAAATTTAGTAACTCCATTTTTTGCTAAAAATTTATCTTTTTGATTTGAATATCCAGCAACTTAATTAAAAATGTATCCTTTTTTGTTAAATATTTAACTAATTCATTAAAACTTGAACTTCTTTGTAAAAATATTCATTATATTGGTTGAAGATTCAACTTTATTTTCAAAATTGAAGTTATTGGTTAAAAGTTTAAATTTAATTTCGTATTTGAAGATTTATCCATTTTGTTGAAAATTCAACTTATTGGTTGAAAGTTGAGCAGATTTGAACAAAAAGTTTATTTCGTAGTTGAAGATTTGTCCATTTTTCAAAAATTCGTCCATTTGGTAGAAAATTATTCTTCTTCATTGAAAATTAAACTACTTGGTTAAAACTTAACCCGATTTGTGAAAAATTCATTTTATCAGTTGAAGATTCATCCTTTCGGTAGAAAATTAATTTTCTCAATTGAAAATTTAATAATTCCATTTTTCGTTAAAAAATTATCTTTTTGTTTTGAATATTCAACTATTTGTTCAAAAAAGTATCCATTTTGGTTAATTATTTGACTAGTTGATTGATCCTTGAACTGCTTTGTTGAAAACTGTATTTAATTGGTTGAAGATTTAACTTTGTTTTTGAAAATTCAAGTTATAGAATAAAAGTTGAACGAATTTGTTCTAAATTTATTTTCGTAGTCGACGATTGATCCATTTTGTTAAAAAATCAAGTCATGGGTTGAAAGTTGAACGAATTTGCCTAAAATTTAATTTCGCGGTTAAAGATTCATCCATTTTGTTGAACATTCCTTTTTTTATGTTGAAAATTATTTTTTTCAATGGAAAATTTAGCAATTCCATTTTTTGTTGAAAATTTATCTTTTTGATTTAAATATTCAGCTACTTGATAAAAAATGTATCCTTTTTCGTTAAATATTCAACTAATTCATTAAAACTTGAACTGCTTTGTAAAAAAATTCATTTTATTGGTTGAAGATTTAACTTTCTTTTCAAAATTCAAGTTATTGGTTAAAAGATGAAATTTAATTTCGTAGATGAAGATTTATCCATTTTTTTTTAATTCAGCTTATTGGTTTGAAATTGAGCGGATTTAAACAAAATTCAATTTTGTAATTGAAGATTTATCCATTTTGTTGAAAAATTGTCCTTTTAGTAGAAACTTAATCTTCTTCGTGGAAAATTAAACCACTTAGTTGAAAGTTAACCTAGTTTGTTAAAAATCCATTTTACTAGTTATGATATTCTTTTGCTTGAAAATATTATTATTTTGTTGGAAATTCCTTTTTTTTTAATTAATTTTTTCAATTGAAAACTTAAAAATTCCCTTTCTGGTTGAAAATTTATCTTTTTAATTGGAATATTCTACTATTTGATTAAAAATGTCTCCTTTTTGGTTAAATATTTAACTAATTCGTTGAAACTTGAACTAAATTGTTCAACTTTCTTGTTGAAAATTAGTCTTTTTTTGGTAGAACGTTAATCTCCTTCGTTAAAAATTCGACTACTTGGTTGAAAGTTGAACCACTTTATTAAAAATTTACTCATTTCATTGAAAATTCCTTTGCTCTGTGAAAATTAATTTTTGACATTGAAAATTCAACAATTCCATTTTTAGTTAAAAATTGATAGTTTTTTGTAGAAAGTTCAAAGTTTTGGTGGAAAATAAATTTTTTTGTCGAAAATTCATATTTTTGGATTTAAAATTGAACTACTGTGTAGACAATCCATCTTCTTGATAGAAAATTTATTTTTTTTTGTCTAAAATTTTATTGTCTTGATGAACATTCGCCTTCTTGGATGGAAAATTCGTCCTTTTAAATTGAAAATTCAACTATCTTCTAAAAAAATGGTCGTTCTAGCTCAAAAATTGAATTATTTGGTTGAAAATGCAACTTTTTTGGTTGTAGTTTATTCTTTTTTGTTGAAACATAAGACTATTTTTGATTTGTGCATTTTTCTTGCAAGTTGAACTTTTTGTAAATTTTGACAAATGTTATAAATTGTAAATTAATTTTTTTTAAACTCGACTGTTTGGTAGAAAATGCATGTTTGTATGTTGAGAATTCAACCTCTTCGTTGAAAATTGAACAATTTCGTTCGTAATTTAATTTTTGTGTTAAACATGAGCATTCTAATATTTTGTTAAAAATTAGTCTCTTTTGGTGAATTTATTGGTTGAAAATGAACAGTCCTCTAAAAAAAAAGTCTTCTTGGCTTGAAGATTCAATTATTTAGTTAAAAATTTAACTATATTCTTGATAGAAAATTTAAAAATTAATTTTTTTTTGGTAGAAAATTAATCTTTTTTTGGTTGAAAATTCAACTATTTTGTTGAAAGTAAAATATATTTCGACTTGAAATCTAAAGTGTTTTATATTCAATTTAATATTGTAGCCATACATTAATTTTAATTAAAAGAATTAATTCTCCTATTTTCGTGAAGATTTACTATTTTTTGTTACCATCTTTTAGAATCAAATTTTCAGCTTTATTTTCAAAACAATCATTAAAAATCGTACACGGTTAAAAATAGTTAAATAAAAAATTGATTGAAAAATTGTTGACTGTCTTACAGAATTTTGTGTTTAAATAATAACAACCAATTCAATGTAAAGGTATCATGGAAACAAAATATCTCCTTGACAACGAACGATGAAAATTAACATTCTGAAGAACTGCGAATTTGAAGTTTTGTCAAAACCATTTCCTCACGTTATCAATCTGAATTGCTGCACTAATAAGACAGTTTTACAAATTCATTCGTCACTGACATCTGAAGTTTAACACCAATCCTTCATCAATTCATAGAAATAAAATTTTCATGAATTAGAAAAAAAAATGTAACATCTACGAAGTTGTCAGCTGATTACACCAAACTGAGGCGAACTTTCCGCTACGGAAAGTTTACCTCAGTGTGGAGTGTCCACCTCGCGTTTACCCTGCTTGACCAGTTACCTTCCACAATTCGTACCCTCAGTTTTTTTTTGTCTTATCGATAGACACTTTATTATTTTCCCCCCTTTAATCACGTGATAGCGCAATTGTTTGCACAAATACAGCGCAAGACTGCGCATAAGCAAAAATTTATGCTGGGCGATTTGATTACCGCGATATAAAGTTGATGCGGACACAGAACTCGGAGACAAGAAGAGGACATACATCACGGGACTCGTTCGGAGATTTCTGGTCTCAGTCTTTGGGTACCATATTCGTATTCTGGTATCCTTCATCTTCTCCGCCACCTTCTGCTGCGCCCTGATGGTCCTCTGCTGCACCACAGTCCACACGGTTCTACTCCTTCGCACCCCCCTCCCCCCCCTTCTGAAGGTCCATCCTCTCGCTCGGTTGCACGGCTGCAGCCGTAAACGAGATAACGAGATCAAATTTATGGCACCCAGATCCACAAACGAAAATATGATAATCGCGGCTAATGCCGAACTGGCAAGAAAGACCACGAATGACTTGGTATATATGAAGGCAGCTTCCTTCCCGCACGGCGATCGTTTCGTTGTATCCTTCAGATTTTGCTAGATGTCTTCTTCTTCATGGCAAAAGCGATGATCCTCGTTAGGGGTTGTAATTAATTTCATGAAGATAAGAGCACGAGTTTATCACTGGTCCAGCGTATGGATAATTCTGTTTAGTTTATTCAATGTTCACCGCTCGTTTTTCCTGAAAGACATAACGAATCGCTGATGCGTGACATTTTTTATGCAGGGCCATTTTAATTTTTGGAAGGAAATCTGCAGAGTTTGCTTGAATAACTTTTGTGAATAGTTAACTTCCAGTCTATGTTCAGGGGGTTTCGTTTTGGATTCGCGGGTTTAGTTCAGCTGTTTTTTGTATAGTTGTAATATTATTATTGATTTTTTCAAAATTTTGTTGGGCAGTGGAACCACTAGTGCCCGAAATATTTTCATCAATCACAACAACCCCCTTTACAGGAGGGCCTTGTTTTGTATACTTCTTTTCGGGGGAGATAAGTTTGGTGACACCCAACCACTAGTCGTAACCTCCCCCCTTTCCAGGAGTTATCCCTGTTTTTTATCTCTTTTCGGGGAGTGAGTAACTTTGGCAAAACCCACCCCAAGTCCCAAATTCTCCCATTTTGAGAAGCCCCTGATCAAATTTTGTTCACCCTTCTTGGATGAAGAGTGAGTTTGACGACACATGCCCAGTCACATTCAATCTTCTTTTTTGGATATTTTTTTTCGTTACAACCATTTTGTTACTATTTTTAAAAAAATGACACTAATGCTACTATTTTCACAAATTGCTCGCTATTGCATCTTTTTTTATTGTCCCTTTCAACATATGTTTAAACTTCTTCGCTAGATCAATCCGTCATCTTAAAAGAAGCAATTTCAAAACATTTCAAGATTTAGAAGATTTCAAGGGATTTTAAAGATTTAACATTTTTTTCAAACATTTGAAAAGATTACTTACAATTTCACAAAATTTTAACAATTTAAATAGACTCCAGGAGGTCCAAAGGATTTGGACCGTTTTCATAGATTCGATAGGATTGCATAGGGTTACAAAGCTTTTAAAGTATTTTAGAAGATTCCAAGATTCAAAGATTTCAAAGGATTTTATGAAATATAAAAGAATTTCTAGAGAAAATTAATTAATAAATTGAATCAAAATGAAATTCTAAGGGTTTTTTAGGACTCTATACGGATTTCATGGAATGTTATGGGGTCTCAGAGGATTTCGAAGATTGAAATATCTTTAATGGAATTTCAAAAGATTTCTTGGAATTTCACAAGATTTAAGGAGTTTTTAAAATTTTCAAAGTATTTTAAAGAATATAGTGTGTTTTGAAAGATTCCGATGAATTTCATGAGATTTCAAAGAATTTCAAAGGATTATCGAAAATTTCAAGATATTAGAACATTCTAAGGAACTGCAAATGATTTCGTAAGATTTCCAAAAAATCAAAAGATTGCAAGAAATTTGTTCAGTATATAGCAAATTTCAAGGAATTTGAAGTAATTTCCAAATATTTGAGGAATTCATAGAATTCCAAAAAAAATTAAAATATCTCATGAGATTATAAGGAGTTTCTATAAATCTCCAGGATTTACAAAAATTGAAGAGCTTTCCAGAGATTTCAAAGAATTTGAACGAATAACAAATATTTTAAGGGATTTCAAAGCTTTGAGGGCACTTTAAAAAATTTAAAGGGATTCCAAGGAGCTTTATCAGATTTTTTTAGATTTTACAGGATTTCAGTAAATTTGAAAGATTCAACCATTTTTTAAGGAATTTTGAAATATATAACAAATTTCATGATGTTTTACGGGATTTCACAAGATTTAAGATATTTCATCAATTTCAATCGATTACCAAGGATGTTAAATGGTTTCGGGTATTTTAAAGATACAAAGAAATCTAACGAAATTTCAACATTTTTAAGGATTTTCGAAGAATTTCAGAAAATTTAAAAATGTTTTGAAAAGGTATTCAGGATATAAGTGATATTTAGAAGATTTTTCAAGTGTTCCTAACGGAATTCTGAGGAACTTTAGGGAATTATTTAAATGAAGTCAAATGTTCAGGAACATGTCAGAATTTCAGGGATTTCAGATGTTTCACTATATTTAGGAAATTCGTATGATTCCAAAAGAAATTATTGAATATCAAGGAAAGTCTACGGCTTATAAGGGATCTAAAAAGATTGATGAGTTTTTCGAAATTTGTAGAAGATCTCAATAAATTGCAGGGGTTCTTAAAGGATTCTAATAGATTTCTAATCCTTTAGGGTACTTGAAAAGCATTTCAATGGATTTTACGGGAGATGCACTCAGAAAAAGTATTTCCTTGAACCAAGATAACTGTTTTCTTGGATGGACATGAAAATTTGATTGACCTAACCAATTTTTTTTTTGTTAAATCAACCAAATACTCCACCTACGAAAAGATTTTGTAAAAGCAGCTTAAAAATGTATTTGGATCAACCGCATATTTTTTTGTCCATATAATAATTATATTTTATAGTTAAACCAACAAAAATTTTGTTGTTCTGACCAAGCCGTTTTCTGACTGTATATTGTATACCAGATTTCAAAAATAATTAACCTCTCGATTTAGTATTAAAATTGGTATAGTTTCAACTCCTGAAAAGAAAAATATATCATTCATGAAAAATTAATTTCCTCTTAAGTAAAGTATCGAAACTTAGAGAACTTCTATTAAATCAAGAAACTCAAACGTAGGTAAAAGCCAGCTAATTCGAGCGACATGTGAAACTTTCAAAATTTTACCTCAGCTTCCTAATTTCGTTCTATCTATGAAGTTTCACTTCTTCCAATGTCGCCAAGAAACAGAACTTGTTGCCTTTACCACTATTTTATTTTAAATTAATTTTATTTATTCTTATGTTTTGGCCTCACGCACGGAGAAAAATGAATGTTTACCTTAAACATTTAGATGTTTAAAGATAACATATGGTTAGTGCACCAGTATCAAGACATCTATCAGTGATTATAAAAGTGCAATCATATGAAAAAGATTGACATTTATTTTATAACCTATTTTGGACAATTTGCAAACTCTTTTGTATATATGGCCTTGCGAAAGTAGTGTCCAAACTTATAATCGTTGTCTGATCACCTTTACATTCAACCTATTTATTGTTTTACTATAGGACAGCCATCTAGATATTAAAGGTTAGTTTCTGTGGATATTGAAGGTTATTTTCTGTGGATATTGAAGGTATGCAATGCAAAACGTCCTTACCTCAAAGATTTTTTTGAAGAACTAATCTATCCAAACTATTAACAGTATTATCATCAATATTTGACAATAAAATATGATTTATAGAATTCCTGAAAATAAAACAATAATCCAACGACCAAATTTGGACAACCCCCACAAAATGCTCCTATTGCAATCCCTAGAAAGAAAAAAACAAAACAAAGTTGTCTCTTTGGACAAAAATAAAAAAGAGGAAAGAAAAATCAGTATCCTTCAGAAAAGGTTTTTGATTGAATGTCGAAGAAATTATTTTTTACCTAAAAAAAGTATTTTTCTTGGATAACAAATTTCGAGATTTTGCTTTTCACAGTAATTTTTGCAATAGACAGTTTGAACCTAATTTGAAGAATTTCAAACTCTCAATGTTGATTTTAGTGATCAAGGATGTTACAAATTATTGTAATTTTTTAAAGTAAAAATTTGCAGAATTAGAAGTAGATTAGGAGTATGTTTACAACAAGATAAAATCATTGATCTTTTGAAATATCAGATTTCTCTTAATCGAAAATTTTTGAACAGTGATAAAAAACATTAGAACAAACTTTCTATTTTGATTGATCAACACACTAATGTTCAAGAGAAAAATTTAAGTTCACACAAGATTTTTGAAGAAGAAAGCCAAATTTATAAACCAAGGGTCCTTACCCTTGGTTTCTAAATTTGTCAGCTATTCAAATTCCTGATTCCGTTACAGATATTCTCAGATTAGGTAAAGGTTTAAGTAACCATGTGATAAAAACTAAATCGAAACAAATGATGGGAATAGTGAAAGATATAATTTGCATGAATTCTGATAGGGCAATATTACAGTTTGTATGAAGAAGTCAGATTATATTAGGGATATGGAGGATTTACTTTCCAATCGTGATAACTTTAATTTATTGAGTGAAAATCCATTAAAACAATTAAGAAGAGACACTTTTAGGATTCTAGACAATTGGAAAAGAAAGGACTTTTAGGAAAAGATATAAGATGGACTGATATAAATACCGAAGACACAGTTCTTGCAAGATGTTATGGTTTGAGAA
>JAABKJ010007889.1:0-11585 GCA_011634705.1 Andricus grossulariae | reverse complement strand
AAAATCAGAAAAAGAGAGAATTCATGGAGATGTTATTTATAAAGAGAGAGGGAAACAAGGCTATTAATTTAAAAAGAAACCTCTCAAGATATAACAGAATATGGGATAGAGTTTTTAATTGTGAATAAATTTTTTGCTTTTTCTGCAAAAAATATTCATGATAAAATGGATTTCTTTTCAATCTTAATTAAAAAAACAGTATTTTTGGCGACTGGAGGCAGTTAAAGAATATTGTGGTACCATTTCCGGGTGCTCTTAACGATGATGATTTTATTAATGTCTCATGGGGGCATTAATATTGATACGTGTCTCTCAAGGTGAAAGTTAAGCACGTGCCTGAATCGATAATGTTACCCACAGCTTATCGTAACGATATCTTTATTGACCCACCGAATGGGTCATAATGTTCGTTAACACCACCCTTCGCTTTTTCGGTTGCTCTCCGTTTCCCAATTTTCTTATCTGATCCGGTTCACCGCTACCAAGTGAGCCTTATGATGGTTTCTATTTTTGAACATTACAAAATGTGATAGATAAGAGCAATTACTTTAAAAAAGGCACAAAAAAAGTCTCAGAAAGATTTTGGTCCGTTTATTCTCTAAATCCGAATTATTGGAAATTTTACTGATGCAATTAGTAGCATTGTATCTGACTCTTAAATTAGAAATTTTATCAGTTTCTAATAAATGAACTGGTAAGATTTATGTTACTCAATGAATTAGTAAGGGTATTCTATTAATCTGTTTAGTAGTGCCGAGTTACTAATTTAATGAGTAGCAATGAAATGCTATGGAAACATAATTTAATAATTTTTTAAATACCTTCTGCTGGTTTTTTAGTTTTAATTGAGTAACGATAATGTTTTCATAATTTATATTCTAAGTTTATATAGATATATTAATAATAATTTTGTATAAACGATGCAATATTTAAAACTGAAACGGTATTGGGATCCGCTGCGCTGCAATACACCATATATTTTTTCAGTGCGGCCAAAATGTGAACCCGTGAAATCAGGTAGAATAACAGCGTCCTCAGAAATTAAAATATTCAAATTATTATTATTGTATAAAATCTCTGATAGAAAATAAAATGAGATTTTCATCACAATTTTAATCATTTGTACAGAGTAGACAAACATTAGGTTGTCATAAAATCAGTGTATCGATGATTTTTAGGTCTTTTTTCATCTTTCAAACTTATCACTTTTGCATGTATTATTTTATTAATTAATTGATTACTTTTGGTACAAAAGTGAAAAATCATATAAATTATATAATTATATAAAAGTATATATATATACACAATATATTATTCGAAAACGTGATTGGAAGAGACAGTGCATGAATACAAATTTTAGTGGCTGCTTTTTAGTTCGTTCTTTCGAATTTTCTGGACTTTTGTAAATCACAATATTTCCAAATGAGGAATTTTAGTTCTAAAAATTTATTTCTGAAAGAGAACATTTCAATTGCAATAAATTATTATTTAACCTAAACTTTAAACAGTATTAAAAACTCTTTAGCCTTCCAAAAAGCCTTTTAAAGCCTTTAAGTTAAACTATTCCAGTCCATGATTCGCCATTTTAGTTGAAAATTTATAAGCTTGGCTGAAAATTAATTTTTTTAACCGCAAATTAAAACTGAAAAATTGAATTTTCATGTTGAAAACTGATATTTTTTGTTAAAAGTCAAAGATTTCGTTAAAAATTCATGTATTTTCTTGAAAAATGGTCTTTTTGGTCGATAATTAAGCTTTTTGTATACAAATTATTTCTCTTGTTTAGAAATTATTCTTTTTGGTTGAAAAGTCAAGTATTCCAGTTAAAAATGTACAATTTTAGTTGAAAATTCATCTATTTCACTTAAAATTTATCTACTCCAGTTGAAGATTCATCTATTCCAGTAAAAGACTCATCATTTTATTTAAAAATTTATCACTTTGGCTGAAAATTTGTTGTTCTTTTTTTGTATGAAATTTTGTTCTTGCAAATTAATTTGATATCACATTAACTGAGCATGTTTTTGTAATGACTACGCAATCATACTTTCCAAAAATGTGCGATAATTGTGGATTGCTTAAATAATATTCCTAAATAAATAGAGTTTGAGTATTTTTCAACGAATACGCTCATTCCGTAAAAGATCCTATTCGTTGAAAAATAGTGAAACTCTGCATTTGTTAAAGAAAATTGTTTAAATAATTAATAGTACTTGAAAATCTACAAAGTATCGCAGAAAATAGTTGTCGAAAAAGACATTGTCAGTTGATTCAGTCAAAAAAATTGAGCCTATTCCCTGAAAAATATCGAAACTGTGAATTTGGTTACCAAAAAATTGTCAAAATATGAAGTATGCAATAATATACTTTTATAATTTAAATTTTATCATGACTTTTATGATTCATTTAATAGTACGCAAAAAAAAGATGAAAACGATCCATACTCAATTTAAAGGAAATTTGGGAAACAAACATAATTAATTGTTCAAACAATGACATAAAGCTTTTAGCAGAATTTACTACTCCTCAAAATCATTCAATATTATGTTTAATTCATAAAATACGACTTTTAAAATATTTTTGGGAAAAAGTAATTGTTTAAACAAATTCAGTTTGTTTAAAAAATTAACAAATAGTTAATATATTCCTTTTATACACTATACAGTTAGAAAAATAATTGTATGTGGTCCATTTTATATTAATTTGTTAAATTTTTCGAAAGAAAACTATTTGAGCAAATGAAAATTGTTTAAACAAATAGAAGTTTGATAAAAATCAGAATAAATATATCAAAATTATGTAATTATTCAACAAAATGTAGCATAGGATACCAACTTCAGAAAAAAGTGGACATCTCTGCCTCAATTTTTAGATATTTTGAAAATAAATAATGTTTGAATAATCACATGATGTATTTAAAACATTTACTACTCGAAACAATGACTAACTACTACATTTGGTTTATGAAATACGATTATTTTTTTACATTTTTTGGGAAAAAATAATTGTTTTAATGAGTTGCATTTATTCAAACAATGAAAATTGTTCAAAGAGTTATGTGGAATATACAAATTGTCCATTAGTAAGTATTATATATAATATTCATTTGTTCTATATAAAAAATGAATAAAACAAATGAGTATTATATATAATACTTCACACTATATATAAACTATATGTAATATTTCCGCCTGAATATATATATATATATACCCAGGCGGAAATATTATATACAGTTTATATGCATTTTTAAGTATTATATATAATATTAATTTGTTTTATATATTTTTCATATAAAACAAATTAATATTATATATAATACTTCACACTATATATAAGCTATTTATATATTTATTTTTTTTGCCTGGGTATATACATATATATATATATATAACCTTTTGAATAAAAGATTAAATTATGATTTATGAATTGAGGATATATTAAGCCGCATAAGAAACTGGGATAAATGGACACTAAAAGGAATTTTATAGGGATATGAGGTACATTAAAGAGGAAGTAGACGTCTGAAGATGAAGTGCAGTTATAAAGAAAATACGAGAGGAAAGAGCCCGACAGCAAGCGGTCATTTGGGAGTCCTTCCTCTTTTCCTAACTTACATGATTCTCTTATTACATCTCATCTTCAAACTTTTAATTTTTTTTTTTCCTAAATTACAAACCATTCCCAACTTATGCAATTTGGCGATATCAGATTACTTCTGTTCATTCACGAAAACGAATCTGATTTTTTTTCCTTTTCTTAAAAAGTTCTATTCACGAGTTCTTGCATACATAGTCCTCGAAAACGTGATTGGAAGAGACAGTGCATGAATATGACTTTTAGTGGCTGCTTTTCAGTTAATTCTTTCGAATTTTCTGGACTTTTGTAAATCACAATATTTCCAAATGAGGAATTTTAATTCTAAAAATTTATTTCCGAAAGAGAACATTTCAATTGCAAATTAGTCTTTAATAATAAATGTGAAGATTCTTCCTTTAACTTTCTGACCACTTTTTTTTTAAAGTCAAAGTAGCCC
This sequence comes from Andricus grossulariae, assembly GCA_011634705.1. Taxonomy (NCBI): domain Eukaryota; kingdom Metazoa; phylum Arthropoda; class Insecta; order Hymenoptera; family Cynipidae; genus Andricus; species Andricus grossulariae. Next base: position 7,549 of record JAABKJ010007889.1, on the reverse strand, counting down.
TCCCATATTTTCCTCCTACTCTCTTACATTCTCCTACATTCCTTACCCCCCCCCACCCCCGAGACCCACACTTCATCCTTCGCTTCTCCTACCTTCCTTAACTTTTTCTCCAACTTCTTTCTCATCTACTTCCCCCTCTCCTCACTTCCCCTCACTTTCTCTAACCCCCTCATTTCCCACCACTTCGTCTACACCCCTCATTTCCCCTCACGTCCCCTACTTCCCCACCCTCATTTACCCTAGTTATCTCCCTTCATTTCCCCTCACTGTTTCTACTTTCCTCTCCCCTTGTGAGTTGTGAGGTGTTAGTTGTGAGGTGTGAGCTGTGAGTTGCGAGTTGTGTGAGTTGTCAGTTGTGTGAGTTGTGTGAGTTGTGAGGTGTTAGTTATGAGGTGTGAGCTGTGAGTTGTGAGTTGTGAGTTGTGAGTTGTGAGTTGTGAGTTTTCAGTTATTATTTATGAAGATTACGTATTTCCTAAACCAACCATTTAGTCTATCAAAATTTCCAAAGAAATGACTTTATTTCATGATAAAAATCATTTCTGGCTATTTCTAAATATTATTGATAAAAAGAATATTTTGAATGTAAAGGTTTTTTTTTTTTTTTTGATATTGGGAAATAATTTTTTGCTCAACATTTTTCTGCCACACTATAATTTGTGAACTTTTTCACACTTTCAAAGAGACGAGAAAAATGAAATTATGGACAAAAACTTAGAATATCCTAATTTACGAAGGGTATGTGAAATATCTTTTTTACCAAAGATATTTAAAAGTTTCAGAAGTTTTGAAAAGATTGGAAAAAAATTTTGATCTGGAGAAGATTTCGAAAAAAAAAAGAAAGTTTTTAAGTACTTTCAAAAATTTCAAGAGAATAAAAAAAAACTTTTAAGATTCCAGGGAAATCTTTATATGTTTTCTTATTTTGAAAAATATAATTAAAAAAAAAATTGAAAAAGATTTCAAAACATTTTAAATGATTTCCTAAAATTTGAACAAAAAAATGTAGAAGATTTTAAAGCAAAATTTTGCAATGTTGAAATATTGCAAATTTTTGTTGGCAAACATAATTGCAAATATAGATTTTTGAAGATTTCAAACTGAAAATGTAGAAGCTTTTCAAGAATTTTGAAAGGTTTAAACAGAATAAACAATTTTTTTTAAGATTCCCGGGAAAATTTCAAATGATTTTTTATTTAAAAAAGGCTTCCGAAAAATTAGGGACTAGTCATGAAAAAGATTTCAAAATATTTCAAATGATTTCTACAAATGTCAACAACATTTTTTAAAGATTGAAGTCAAGTATTTCAATTCAAATTAAATTTTTTATTTGAACCAAAAACGATGAATTTGTAACAAAAATCTAATCAATTTTAAGTCAAACTCAGTCTATTTTATTCGAAAAAGACAAATTTTCAAAAAAATACTTAAATCCTCAACTGAAAAGATGAATTTTCAAAAAAGAAGATTAATTTTCTGCCAAAAAAGATAAATTTTCAAAAAAATTATTACATTTTCAACCTAAGAGGTAAATTTTGAACTGAATAAATTGTAATTGAATTATTGTAATAATTGTAATTTATTCAATTATAATTTGTAATTGTAACCATTTAGTTAAATTTTCAACCAAGAAAGATCAAATTTCTACCCAAAAAAATGACTTTTCAAACCAAAAAGATAAATTTTCAACAAAATAGTTGAATTTTGAGCCAACAGAGGTTTTTCAGTCAATGAAGAAAAAATATTTCATTCAAAATGTTGAATTTTCAAGCCATTTTTGTACAGAATAAAAATTTGAAATAACTTCTTATTTTTGAAGTTTAATTGTTTTCAAGGTTATATATAATTTTTCAAGAGAGTTTTTTTATTTTACAGGATCTTAAAAAATCTTAGGAAAAATTTAAGTGAGGTGAAAGTATAATTTGGACTTTATTGAAATAAATTTATAAATATTAGATGAATTTTTGGAAATCTTTCAAAATTTTGAAATATTTTTTATCCCTCCAAAACTTCTGAAATTTCTGAGTGTATTTTGAAATTACTAAAATTTTTTCTGAAACTTTAAAAAATGTATCAAAATTAAAAAAATTACAGTAAAATCTTTCAGATCCCTTTTTCACAATTTTTTAAATCTGCTCATGTTTAAAAATATTTTTAAATATTTTCGTAAATTTATTTTCCAAATTATAAAATCATTTTAAATTTTCTCAGTAATCTTAAGAATTTTTTTTATTATCTAGAAATTTTTCTTTTATTTGTAAGTCTTCTGAAATCTACATTTTGTTTAAATTTTTTTTTCTTTCGAAATTTTGAATTATATTTGAAATTTTTTCAAAACTTCTAAATTAAAAAAAAATATATTTCGATCTTTCCATAAAATTTTGGAAAAAGATTATTTAATATCTTCCAATTTTTTTCAAAATTTTCAGAAATCTTTTCAAATATTTTAAAACTTCTTTCAATTTTCTCTCAAAAATCAGTTTTCAAAAAAAACATCATTTGAAATTTTTCCAGGAATCTTGAGAAAAAAAATTTATTCTGTTTAAACCTTTCAAAATTTTTTAAAATCTTTTCCTGAAAAATGTTGCTTTAAAATATTCTACATTATTTTCTGAAATTTTAAAAAATCATTTGAAATATTTTGAAATCTTGTTCAATTTTCCTTTAAAATTTTTTTTTTTTTTTTTTTTTGAAATTTTCCCCGGAACCTTGAAAAATTAAAATTTCTTTTTTCTTTTTTTGAAATCTTCTCAAGATTAAAATGTTTGCTTGGTTCAGAAACGAAATTTTTTCAGGTCTCCTTTTTTCATATAATAAATAATAATAATAAATAATGAAATAATGAAATAAACGTTTGTTATACATTTGGAAAATGAGCCATTTCATTTTTTATTGGCCAACAATTTCTAAAGAAAGCCAAATCATAAATAAACAAATTAATCATTTTTTGCGAACATAAGTTGTCTTTGTGAAATCTTTGGAAATATCTTAAAATCTTTGTAAAGTCTTTGAAATCACTGAAATCTATGAAATCATTGAAATCTATAAAATCATTGAAATCTTTCAAATTTTTGTAAAATCTTTAAAATCCTTGAAAACTTTGAAATCTTTTTGTGATTTTTTAATCTTTTGAAATACTGATGAAATCTTTTAAATATTTGTGAAATCTTTCTTTAATCTTTGTTCGCGAAATTTGTTGTGTTTGCTTTAAATAATTGAAATCTCTTGAAATCTTCTGAAATATGTTGAAACCTTTTGAAATCATTATAAATCTTTTAAATGTTTTGAAATCTCTAAAGCTGGTGTACTGTACCCTTTTTGAAATTTTTGAAATTCTTGTATTCTTTTGAAATCCTTATGAAGTCTTTGGAATATTTGTGAAATCTTTCTGAAATATTTTTTATTTGCTTGAAATCATTGAAATATTTGAAATACTTGTGAAATCTTTCTGAAATCTTTTACATTCGTTTAAAATCACTGGAATATTTAAAATCTTTGTGATATCTCATGTAATCTCCTAAAAAAATTTGAAATAATTTAAAATCTTTGAAATGTTTTAAAATCTCTGAAGTCTGGTGTACCTATGTTCAGAATCTTGTATTATTTTGAAATCTTCATGCATTTTTCATGAAATCTTTGAAACTTTTATGAAATCTTTTGATATCTCCTAAAAAATTTGGAAATAGTTTAAATTCTATGAAATGTTTTGAAATCTTAGAAATATGTTTTTTACTATGCCCTTCTTAAAATCATTGAAATCCTTGAAATCTTTATGAAACATTCGAATTTTTGGGAAATTTTCGTGAAAACTTATGAATCTAGTGTATACGCCTTTTTTTAATCTTTGAAATCCTTGAAATCTTTTAAATATTTATGAAATTGTTCGAAATATTTGTGAAATCTTTCTTAAATATTTGTTTGTAAGATCTTTTGTATTCGTTGAAATCATTAAATTATTTTAAATCTTCGAAAAATTTTTGAAAATCTTCTAACATTTTTTTAAACCTCTAGAAATCGTGTCAAATATTGTGAAGTTTTTTAAATCTGGTTTACTCCATCCTTTTTCAAATCTATGAAATCCTTTAAATCTTTAAAGTTTTAGAATGTTTGTGAAATTGTTGTAAAATCTTTATTGAAATATGATGTGCACGCCTTTTTTGAATTATTGACATCCTTGAAATCTTTGTGAAATGTTTGAAATATTTTGAAATTTTTATTTTGAAATTTTCAACCAATATTTTTTATAATTTTTTAGTTGAATATCACAACAAAATTTATACTTCCATATTTTATATTAGCGGAGAATAAATTAAAAACTGATAAAATTATTTACAACATTGAAGTCTGTTCTTTGCAATTTATAAAATAATTGGTACAGTCTACAAAAAGTTCCTTGAACTCTCTTTATTCATTTTGTAATAAACAAAAGAGAAATTATATCTTGATAAATAAAAAACTTTTCGGTCGTAAGATCTTTTCTAAACCAAATGTTTCTTTCATAATAAACTAAAAGATTTAAATTACTCTTCGCATTGCAATAAAATTACTGTTTCAAAAGCAAAAAAAAATTCAAATTCAAGGTTCTCGTGAAAAATTCAAAAAAATATCCAGGTTTTTAAGGTTTATAAAAAATTCAAGGAGAATTCCGGGTTTTCAAGGTTCTCAAGGTCGCTGGACACCCTGCAATGTGAAAAAGAATTTAAGTTTTGATACTCTAAACAAAGATTCTTTGAGCGAACCATTTGAGTTCAATGTTAAAGTTATGAAGAAAAACAAAGTGAATATAGAGCAACATGAGGTGAAAGACAAGGAGGAGGAGGATGTTAAAGAGAATCAGTAAATAGATAAGAAAGAGGAGATAAATAAGGATCAGATGGTGAAGGAGGAAGAGGAATAGGAAAAGGAGGAGAAGGAGCAGGAGGAGGAGGAGGAGGAGAATGCACAGGAGGAGGAGGAGAAGAGGAGGAGGAGGAGGAGGATGTTAAGGAGAAGCAGGAGATAGATAAGGAAGAGGAGATAAATAAGGATAAGATAGAGAAGGAGGAAAAAGAGTAGGAGAACGAGGAGAGAACATAGCATAATGCTATAAATAAATAAAATAAAACGTAAATACGTAAATATAAATGAACTTCTCATGCGAAAAAAAATTGAAGTTTTGAGAGTCTAAACAAAGATTCTTTGAGTGAACAGTTTGAGTCCAATGTTAAAGTTATGAAGAAAAATGAAGTGAATATAGACCAACATGAGGTGAAAGACAAGGAGGATGAGGATGTTAAGGAGAAGCAGGAGATAGATAAGAAAGAGGAGATAAATAAGGATCAGATGGTGAAGGAGGAAGAGGAGAAGGAGCAGTAGGAGGTGGAGGAGGAGGATGTTAAGGAGAAACAGGAGATAGATAAGAAAGAGGAGATAAATAAGGATCAGATAGAGAAGGAGTAAGAGGAAGAGGAAAAGGAAAAGGAGGAGAAGGAGCAGGAAGAGAGGAGGATGAGGAGAATGCGCAGGAGGAGGAGGAGGATGTTGAGGAGGAGCAGGAAATGGATAAGGAAGAGGAGATAAATGAGGATCAGATGGAGAAGGGGGAAGAGGAGACGGAGAAGGAGGAGATGGAGCAGGAGGAGAAGGAGAATGTGCAGAAGGAAGAGGAGGAGGATGTTAAGGAGAAGCAGGAGATGGATAAGGAAGAGGAGAAAAATAATGATCAGATAGAGAAGGAGGAAAAGGAAGAGGAGGAGGAGGAGGAAAAGGAGGAGAAGTAGCAGGAAGAGAGGAGAAGGAGAATGCGCAGAAGGAGGAGGATGTTAAAGAGAAGCAGGAAATATATGAGGAAGAGGAGATAAATAAGGATCAAATCGAGAAAGAGGAAGAGGAGGAGAATGTGCAGGAGGAAGAGGAGGAGGAGGAGAATGTTAAGGAGAAGCAGGAGATAGATAAGGAAGAGGAGTGTTAAGAGTCCAAAAAAAGATTCTGTGAGCGAACAGTTTGAGTTCAATGTTAAAGTTATGAAGAAAAACGAAGTGAATATACACCAACATGAGGTGAAAGACAAGGAGGAGGAGGAGGATGTTAAGGAGAAGCAGGAGATAGATAACAAAGAGGACATAAATAAGGATCAGATGGAGAAGAAGGAAGAGGAGGAGGAAAAGGAGGAGAAGGAGGAGAAGGAGCAGAAGGAAGAGGAGAATGCGCAGGAGGAGGAGGAGGATGTTAAGCAGAAGCAGGAGATAGATAAGATACAAGAGATAAATAAGGATCAGATGGAGAAGGAGGGAGAGAAGCTGGAGAAGAATGAGGAGGAGCAGGAGGAGAATGAGGAGGGAAGGAGGAGGAGGAGGGCGTTAAGTGAATACAGGAGATAGAAAAGATAGAGGACGTTAACGAAATACAGGAGAAAGATAAGGAAGAGGAGATAAATGAAGAGCAGATAGAGAAGGAGAAGGGGGAGGGGGATTAGGAGGATAAGGGAAAGAAGGAGGATAAGTAAGAGGGTCAGGAGTAGAAGAGGGAGAAGGAGGAGGGGTAGGAGTAGGGAGAAGAGCAGGGGTAGATGTAAGGAGATAAATTCAATACCATAAAAAATAAAGTTAACATGTCTAGATATACGAAACCAAATCTGTACTGAAATAAAACGTAAATATGATTCAACTTTCAATGTGAAAAAGAATTCAAGTTTTGATACTCTACACCAAGATTCTTTGATCAAACAATTCGAGTCCAATGTTAAAATTGTTGAGAAAACCAAGGATATTATGGACAGGAGATAGATAAGGAAGAGGAAGTAAATGAAGAGCAAATAGAGAAGGAGGAAGGGAAAGGAGGATAAAGGGGAAAAGGAGGATAAGTAGAAGGGTTAGGAGTAGGGCAGAGAGAAGAAGGAGGGGTATGAGTAGGGGGAAGAGAAAGGGTAGATTTAAAGAGATAAGTTCAACACCAGAAAGAATGAAGTTGACATGTACAAATGTACGAAACGAAATCTGTAGTGGAATAAAACTTAAATATGATTCAACTTTCAATGTGAAAAAGAATTTAAGTTTTGATACTCTAGGCAAAGATTCTTTGAGTCCAGTGTTAAAGCTATGAAGAAAAAGGAGAATATGGACCAACATGAGGTGAAAGGCAAGGAGGAGGAGGATGTTAAGGAGAAGCAGGTTATAAATGAGAAAGAGGAGATAAATGAAGAGCAGATAGAGGAGGAGAAAATTTATGAGCACATGTATGATAAAAATGATCCTTATGGATATAGTAAACAGAATTTAAAGGATTATTCTCAATCCAGTAATTGCAGAATTTGCAGAGCTGCGTGGAGTCCTAAAACAAAACTGTGTTGCCCTCAGTAAATAAATAAAATAAAACGTCAATACGTAAATATGATTGAAATTTTAATGTGAAAAAGAATTTCAGTTTTGAGAGTTGAACGAAGATTCTTCAAGCGAACAATTTTAATCCAATGTTAAAGTTAAGAAAAAAAAATGAGGAGAAGGAGAAGGAGAAGGAGAAGGAGAAGGAGAAGGAGAAGGAGAAGGAGAAGGAGAAGGAGAAGGAGAAGGAG
>JAABKJ010007888.1:0-11585 GCA_011634705.1 Andricus grossulariae | reverse complement strand
ACATGCAGTGTTGAACCTGTTTTAAACTTCCCGCTTGACTTCCCTTTAAAAATGGAGGACGCCGTACGAATTCCTACGAGCCATTTGATTGGTTCACTTTTTTTTAGATGCGCGTGGCGGGACCATAGTTTGTTGGATCATGCCCCTGCTGCAAATGAAAAGAGGTTAGAGATTTATAAATTTGGTAGGAATTGGAAAATTATTTTATAAAATTGTGCAGAATGACAGGAGATACATGTTATGTCTGTAAAAAGAGTAAAGGAAGAAAAAGCGAAGAGTATATTGGGTATTACCGGTAAGTATAACTTCTGAAAACCCCGAAAACTTGTGACAACGTCCACATAACCTTACAATGTCGAATGTTTACATTTTTTCTGTTCAATTTCTCTCGTGGACTTTTTAATTTTAACAAAGAATTCGTATTAAAAAAAAAATGTATTTATTTCTAATTCACTTCCAGATTTCCAAAATGCAAGAGGAGAAGGAAGCAATGGTTGGAAATTCTAAATTTACCAGAGAAAGATTTTGAAAATGATTCGATTGAAAGGAAAAAAAGAATTTGCTCAAGACACTTTTCATCCGATTCCATTAATTATACGTATCTTAAACCTAGGCTTAGAGATGATGCACTTCCACGAGTAATATTCATTCAAATCGTAAAATAATTGATAATTGCTTATTAGTAGGAAAATCCTGCAAATCTCCTGTTTTTTTCTTTCTGTTGAAGAATCCATCAAATAGAAAGAAAAGGATGAAACGCAGGAGAATTTCAGCGAATAAAGTTCCAAACAGGAAAGTGGAATCAACCCTAGTGAATACTGAAGACCCAGTTTGTGACGCAGAAAAAGAGAAATTCACGAATCCTTCAGTAAATTTAGCTCCTGAAAGCGAAGTTGAATCACTCGTAGATTCTACTGTTCTTGAGGGAGTAGGATTTGATTCAGGAGTTTTTTATTTTTCAAAAAAATGTACAAATTTAAATCAACAGGAGCAGGAAGAGGTTACCGGACAAACTTGTCAATCCAATGATGAAAATGGTACAAATTTATGTACAATTTTTTCAGTTACGGGCTATCCATAAACTACGTTACCATTTTTGGGCTTTTTTCACCTCCCCCGAAAGTTAGTTGTTGGCTAAAGACGGATTTCACGTTTATAAATCCTATTAAATAAAATTAATGTAAATAACATATTGAATTCAATACAAAACACTTTAAATTCTTAAGATTTCAAGCCGGAAAATATTGAATTTTTGAACAAAATAGTTGAATTTTCAACCCAAATAGATGAATTTTCAATAAAAGTAGTTGAACTTTAAATCAATTTGTTGATTTTTCAACCAAAAAAGATCAATTTCTCAACACAACATGTAATAATCGTTGCTATTTCAACCAAAAAAGATGTTAACTTGAAATAGAACAGTTGAATTCATCCGAAAAGACGAATTTTTAACAAAATAGTTGAATCCTCAACCAAAATTGTTGAATTTCAGAACCAAAAAGACGAATTATCCACAAAACAGATCATTTTTTAACCAGAAAATATGAGTTTTCAACCAAAACATTAATTTTATATCAAGCAGTTACATTTTCACAAAAATAGTTACATCTTTTCACAAATATTTGAATCTTCAACCGAAAATATGAATTTTCAACTTTAAATAAAATAGTTCATTCTTTAAAAAAAATTAATTCTCAACAAAATATGCAATAAAAGTTGATATTTTAACCAAAAATCTATGTTTTTCTTAAATAGAAACAATTGAATTCATCCCAAAAAAGAAGAATTTGCAACAAAATAGTTGAATCATCAACCAAAAAGGATGAATTTTCAACCCAAAAAAATCATTTTCTACCAAAAAAGAGAATTCTCAACAAAATACATCGATTTTCAAGAAAATTGTGGAATTTTGAAACCAAAAAGACGAATTATCTACCAAACTGATCATTTTTTAACCAGAAAATATGAGTTTTCAACCAAAACATTAATTTTCTATCAAGCAGTTAAATTTTCTATCAACAGTTAAATTTTCGCAAAAATAGTTAAATTTTTAACCAAATATTTGAATCTTCAGCCGAAAAATATGAAGGTTCAACTAAAATGATGAATCTTCAACCAAAAAAAAAAAAAATAATTTTTTAAAAAGTGGTTCAACTTTAAATTAAGTAGTTGATTTTTCAACCAAAAAATATTAATTTCTCAACGCAACATGTAATAATCGTTGCTATTTCAGCCCAGAAAGATTTTAACCTGAAATAAAACAGTTGAATTAATCCAAAAAGACGAATTTTCAACAAATTAGTTGAATCCTCAACCAAAAAGGATGAATTTTCAACCAACGAAATTGTTGAATTTTGGAACCAAAAAGACGAACTATCTACAAAACAGATCATTTTTTAACCCGAAAATATGAGATTTCAACAAAAACATTAATTTCCTATGAATCAGTTAAATTTTCTATCAAACAGTTAAATTTGCTCTTAAAATGATGAAACTTCAACCAAAAAAAAAAAAATAATTTAAAAAAAATATTTAAACTTTAAACAAAGTAGTCGATTCTTCGAAAAACATTAATTCTCAACGAAACATGTAACAATAGTTGATATTTAAACCAAAAAGATGTTATTTTGAAATAGAAGCCGTTAAATTCATCCCAAAAAAGAAGAATTTTCAACAAAATTGTTAAATTTTGAAGCCGAAAAGACAAAAAGTCTGCAAAATCTACAAACCAGATGCATTTTTTAACCTGAAAAGCATTTTTCAAAAAAAAAAAAACTTTAATTTTCTATAAAACACTTAAATTTTGACAGAAATAGTTAAATTTTTAATCAAATATTTGATTTTTAAACGTAAAATATAAATTTTCAACAAACTTAATTTTCAATCAAACAGTTCAATTTTCTAGCTAAAAATACGATATTTCTACGAAACAGTTAAATCTTCGACCCGAAAAATATGAACATTCAACTAAAATGATGAATCTTAAAAAAAAAAAAAAATTTTAAAAGTGGTTCGACTTTAAATTAAGTAGTTGATTTTTCAACCAAAAAAGATTAATTTCTCAACGCAACATGTAATAATTGTTGCTATTTCAACCCAAAAAATTTTAACCTGAAATAAAACAGTTGAATTAATCCAAAAAGACGAATTTTCAACAAAATAGTTGAATCCTCAACCAACAAAATTGTTGAATTTTGGAACCAAAAAGACGAATTATCTACAAAAAGATCATTTTTTAACCCGAAAATATGAGATTTCAACAAAAACGTTAAGTTTCTATCAAGCAGTTACATTTTCACCAAAATAGTTACATTTTTACACAAATATTTGAATCTTCAACCGAAAATATGAATTTTCAACTTTAAATAAAGTAGTTAATTCTTTAAAAAATGATTAATTCTCAACTAAATATGTAATAATAGTTGATATTTTAACCAATAAAGATGTTTTTTGAAAAAGAAGCAGTTGAATTCATCCAAAAAAGAATTTTCAACAAAATAGTTGAATCCTCAACCAAAAAGGATGAATTTTCAATCAACAAAATTAGCTTACTACCAAAAAAGAAGAATGTTCAACAAAATACATCGATTTTCAACAAAATTGTTGAATTTGGAAATCAAAAAGACGAATTATTATCTACAAAAAGATCATTTTTTAACCCGAAAATATGAGTTTTCAACCAAAATATTAATTTGCTATCAAGCCGTTAAATTTTTTATCAAAAAAGTAAAATTTTCAACCAAATATTTGAAACTTCAACCGAAAATATGAATTTTCAACTAAAATGATGAATCTTGAATTAAAAAAAAATAATAATTTTTCTAAAAAGAGTTCAACTTTAAACAAAGTAGTTCATTCTTCAAAAAAAGATTAATTCCCAACAAAATATGTAATAATAGTTGATATTTCAACCATAGAAGATTTTTTTTTATAGAAACATTTGAATTAATTCAAAAAAGAAGAATTTTCAACAAAATAGTTGAATCCTCAACCAAAAAGGATGAATTTTGAACCAAAAGAATAAATTTTTCACCAAAGAGGAAGAATTTTCAAAAAAATACATCGATCTTCAAGAAAATTGTTGAATTTTGAAACCAAAAAGACGAATCATCTACAAAACAGATGATTTTTTAACCCGAAAACATGAGTTTTCGACAAAAACGTTAATTTTCAATCAAGCAGTTAAATTTTCTATCAACAGTTAAATTTTTAACCAAATATTTGAATCTTCAGCCGAAAATATGAATTTTCAACTAAAATTATGAATCTTGAACCAAAAAAAAAAAAAAAATTTAAATGAGTTCAACTTTAAATAAAGTAGTTCATTCTTCAAAAAAATATTAATTCTCAACGAAATATGTAATAATAGTTGATATTTTAACCATAGAGGATGTTATTTTCAAATAGGAGCAGTTGAATTCATCCAAAAATATGAATTTTTAACAAAAAAAGTTAATTTTCAACAAACAAAGTTAATTTTCAACCAAATAGTTAAATTTTCTAGCGAAAAATATACATTTTTCAAACAAGAAAGATTAATTTCTCAACGCAACATGTAATAATCGTTGCTATTTCAACCAAAAAAGATGTTAACCCGAAACAGAACAGTTGAATTCATCCAAAGAGATGAATTTTCAACAAAATAGTTGAAATCCTTGACCAAAAAGGATGAATTTTTAACCAACAAAATTAATTTTCTACAAAAAAGGAGAATTTTCAAGAAAGTTGTGGAGTTTTCAAACCAAAAAGACGAATTATCTACAAAACAGATGATTTTTCAACGCGAAAATTATTTTTCAACAAAAACGTTAATTTTTCATCAAACAGATAAATTTTCACAAAAATAGTTGAATTATTAACCAAATATTTGAAGTTTCAACCAAAAATATGAATTTTCAACAAAAAAGTTAATTTCCTACCAAAGAGTTAAATTTTCTAGCAAAAAATACGAATTTCTGCAAATCAATTCAATTTTCGACCAAAAAATGTTGGATCCTCAACCAAAAAGGATGAATATTAATTAATGTTATGGTTTTTTGACCAGTTTTTAACCATAATTGAAATAGTTACATATTTAGTTTAAAAAATTAATTCTTAAACAAACAAAAAAGGAATCGTCAAAAAAAAAAAATGAATTTTTAACAAAGTAGTTCAACTTTCAACCAAATAGTAGAATTTTTGACTAAGCAAGATAAATTTCGAACTTTTTCGAAAATAAGGGTAAGCTTATTGAAAACAGCGAAATAATGGATTCTTCAAGAAATGTGGGGAAAAAGAGAAATAGAGAATAGAGTGTGAGGTCTGAAATATGAAACTGATTTTAAAACTTATAAAGTAATTTTTATTTTTATAATTTTTCCTTAGTATGAATTGTGTTTTTGGCTTGACCCCCTCCATTCCTTAAAAGTGGTAACATCGTTTGAAAAAAATAGAGACTATAATACCTTTGACATGTTTTGTGTGCTGTGATATTTTGAATTTATTTTTACGTATTTATAGGTCAAGAAAAAGTATCTGACAAAATTGGAGAAATAAGAAAAGTAGCTCGTGCAACGTCTATATCACCTGAGAGAATTATGAATTGTCCAACGAAAGAGGCAATACGAGATTATTATAAAAAGGAATTAAGGAACGAAAAGCTGGCTAGGAGAAATATGTATAGAAAGCTTTACTTATCGCAGAAACATAATGCTTACTTAGAGACTGTGATTTCAAAATTGAAATCAAAAGTTCGACAAATGTATGCATAGGCAGAAATAGGTAAAGCTAATTTATATTTATTGCAACGGCAGATAAAAAGGTGCACCAAAAGTCCTCTCCCAAAACAATATAGTCCGGAATTATACATTTTTGCAGTTACATTGCACTTTTAGTCCCCGCGAGCCTACAATTATATTCGGCAAAAATTTAATTCTTGCTTGCCACACCCAATAACAATTTCCAACTGGTATCACACTATTAATGTAGAGCCTGATTTTTCATTTAAAATTAAGTTTAGCTTCAATTTTTATGTCCACTGCTATCCATCACAAAAAAAGTAAAAAAATGTTGTTTTTTTTCAAAGAAATTGGGCCGAATGTAAAAAAAATGAATAAATAGCACAAAAATTGACTTTTCATTAATCAAGTTGGACTATATCCAAGATAACATTCTTTTACGGTGTTTTTTTTAATGAATTTTTATTCATACATCTTCAAAATTGAAGAGTTTTTAATTGTAACTCTTGAAGAGTTCTGAATGCATCCTTGTCGAACTAAAGTTATTCAATTAAATTTTACTTTACAAAACTTCAATTTTGGATGCTACTACTGAAATTCTTTACGAATTTTGTGGTATGAAATAAAAAATAAGTTTGATGGCTTCAATTTGAAAATTGATTCTGTCGAATTTTATGCCATAAATTTAAAAAAATTTGTTTTTACGGTAGCCTTGAATTCAAAATTTGTAAATTCCAAGCCCTTCAATGTTTAAAGTGATTCAATTTTGAACGGTTAAAAATTAAAGTTACTTTGTAAACAATTACTTATTTCGTTATGTGCTATTTATTTTTCATGTATTCTTATATTTTATAAACGGTAAAAAATATGAAAATTGATAATAATAATATTTAGGATCATTCAAAAGTAGATATATTGTTGAGGAAGTTCCTTTAAAACAAATAATTACAACTACAGCTTCTTCGTAAAAATAGTAACTTGTTACAAAAAAAGCATTCAAAATTGCATCATTACAACAATTAAATACCTTTAAAATATAAATATTGAAAATTGATTAATTTGCAATTCTATATTTTCAAAATACAAGAATTTAAAAAAAAAATCATTAAAAATGGTTGTAATTTTGATAGTTTACATTCGAAATTTTTCGAAAATTTGGAAGATTTAGAATTGAAAACTTTGGTTTGAGAAATCGCCATTTAGAATTAGCTTTTTTGCGTTTAGAGATGAAAAAAAGTTACCTTCTTTGAATGAGAAAAACTGTTTTGATGTTCAGAATACAACAATACGATATCTCACGTATTTGTTCGCGTCTTTGAGACGTATCGATCGACTTATTGTTGAACCTTTTATGACCTATCAGTAACTGTTTATGAAGTTTCAAAAAAATGGTGTATTCTATTTATATGAGAACAATTGTATTGATATATAAAATACGACAATACTATATATAGTTATTTGTTCGCGTCCTTGGGACGCATCGGCTGAGATATTGTTGGACCTTTTATGGCCCATCAGTACCGATTTATGAAGTTTCGAAATAATTGTTCTATTCCATTTATCTGAGAAAATCTTTGTTCTTGTTAGAAATACTACAGTACTGAATCTGACGTGTTTGTTCGCGTCTTCGAGACGCATCGATATCCCATATTGAGAACCTTTCATGACCAAACAATATCCTTTTTAAATTGTTTAACAACATTATTTTCTTTGTTTATAAGAGGATTTATTTTTTTATTAGGAATATAACAGTACTGCATTTGATGTAATTGTTCGCGTCTTCGAGACGCATGGATTGATTTATCGAAGAACTTTCGATGACCATTCTTGATTAATCAATAGCGACTTAGAAAGTTTAAATAGAAAGTTACACTGTTTCCATCAAGAAAACTTTGGTTTTAATTTGGAATATAACAGTTGAAATAAAACAGTTGAATTAATCCAAAAAGACGAATTTTCAACAAAATAGTTGAATCCTCAACCAACAAAATTGTTGAATTTTGGAACCAAAAATACGAATTATCACTACCGTAAGTTGAAAAGTTGTTCATTGTTATGTTAAATAAAATATATATTTTATTTACAAAAACCGTCTTGGGAGGCACATTATTATTTTGTTTAGTTTTTCCAAAAATCAGGGGTCATTTTGATTAAAAAAAAATCGTTTTTTCGACCACCCAATACCAAATCTACGGAACTATTTGATGTAATTATTGCACAATTTCTACTCTTCAATAATTACAAAAAAAATGTAATAAAAATATAAAAAAGTAGAAATCAAAATAGCTCATTAATAAAAATGATTTTTATCAATTCTATTTGCAGGTTTCCAACATTGAATTCTTCCAAATGAACAAGATACAAAATTGGGGTGCGAGTCTAATTTTTGACGGCAAATGCGTAGGAAGAGCATTGCAAGAAGTCTGTGAAATTGATGAATTTTACACCCTAAAATTTCTAAGGAATCCTCCTTAATATCCTGAATACAAGCAATTCATCGACAAATTTTTCGCCAAGAAAATTCATTCTTCGAAAGAAAATTTCAATAAGATGAAAATTAATCGAAAATCGTTTTTGAAATTGTTGAAAGATTTGAATTCATATCATTGTATAAGATTATATCATTGTTTTGGTGGATTTCAACTAATTCAGACAAAAGTGGTTCACGATGCTTCTTCTGATCCAGCCTATGTAGTCGAAAAAGATCTTTTCGATTTGAATGGAATGTTTTATCGCTATTTTATCAAAAAGCAGTTATAAAATAATATTCCAAATGGGGATGCAATTGATAGACAAATGAAATATTTTCTGACCATTCTAAATTGCGAAAATAATTACAATATAATTACAATCTCTTCATCTTAAATATCATAATAGCGAAAAAAATATTGTGGATTTCACACAAAAATTTGTAAACATACAAAATTTTGAAAATGTTCTTTAATATGTTTCTTTGGTGAATTATATAGAAAATGCATCCATAAATCCTTTTTTGATTTCTGAATATTTTTGGTTTAAGAGCAGATATCATTACTCGTGATATTATTATGAAAATTAAACTTTCCAGAGATAGCACTATTGATAAAAATACATTTTTCGTATTAATTTGCATCTTTGAATGTTTGAATGAATGAAATGTTGGTGACATTTTTTAAAAAAGTTATTACCAAAGGTGACGAATATTTTTAAGATATTGATACGCTTTTTGAAGAATAATAATTTTTAACTTATAAAAGGACGTTGTATGGAAAAGAAAAATATTTTAGCGGAATAAATACTTTTCACTTGAAAATAATTTTTTACTTTAGAATCCTTGTATTTTGTTCGTTATTTTTTGTATCTTCATTTAATTTCAGGCGCATTATTTCCAAAATAGGGTTGCTGCAAAATACCAATTTCGAAATTCCCTAACTTTCTCTGACTTTTCCCAGTCCAATTTTTCAATTTCCCCGACAGTTATAATATTTTATTTCAGGCCAAATTTTCAACCAAAGAAATTAATGTTCAGCCAAAAAGATAAATTTTCAACCAATGAGATTAATTTTCTACCTAAAAGATGACTTTAACAGAATACATCAATTTTCAACAAAATAGTTACATTTTAACAAAAGAAATGAATTTTTAACTACAATGAGGAATTTTTAACAACAAAAAAGATGAATTTTCTACCAAGAAGAATAATTTTCTATCAAAAAAGACGAATTTTGAATTAAAAAAACAATTTTCCACCAAAAATGGAATAATTATATTTTCAGCTACAAAATTAATTTTTAACAACAAAAAAACAGAATTTTCCAAAAATAGGTCAATTGTTAACCAAAAAAATTAATTTTCAACAAAATACATGCATTTTCTATCAAATTGTTGAATTTTCAACTAAAGATAAATTTTCAACCAAGCATGGAGTATATATATAATATTTTCAGATCAAAAAATTATTTTTTGGCCGAAAACAAACTAAGTTTCAACAAAGTAAATGGATTTTCATCTATAATGATAAGTTTTCAATGAAAAAATGAATTGTGAACCAATTTAAAATCTTTAATCTATGATTATATATATTTTTAAAGAAAATTATATATTTTTTTTTAAATAAACATGATCATCGAAAAAAGTTATTATTTTAAACATAATTAATAAATTACAGCATAATTTTATTATCAAATGAGTGATATTTAAAATTTTAACCAAATAAATGAAATTTTAATTATAATGCTGAATCTCCAATATAAAAAAATTCATTTTGCACCAAATAGTTGAATTTTCGACCAAAAAGATTAATTTTCTAACAAAAATAATGAAATTAAGAAATTAATTTTCAACAAAATACATGAATTTTCGCATAAATAGTTGAATTTTCAACTGAAGAAGATAAATTTTTTAACCAAACACAGAGTAGTTAAATTTTCAGGAAAAAAAATTAATTTTGAAACCAAAGAAGACAAATTTTCAAAAATATAGTACAATTTTTATCAAAGAAAGGAAATTTGAATTATAGGGTTGAATCTTAAATAAAAAGAAATTAATGTTGAACGAAATATTGAGTTTTTGGTAAAAAATATTAATTTTATACAAAAAATAATGAATTTTCAAGTAAAAAAGGTAAATTTTCACCAGTGAAATTAATTTTCAATGAAATACATGATTTCTCACCTATAATAGTGAATCTTCAATACAAAAAATGGATTTTGAACCAAATGAGTTTTTAACAAAAAAAGACAATTTATCAACCAAAAATGAAGTAGTTAAATTTTTAATTAAAAAATTCATTTTCAATCAATTAAAAAAATTTTTTCCAGGAATAGTTAAATTTTCAACCGAAAAAAAGGGTTTTGAATTAAAATGAAATTTTCAACGAAAAATGTAATAGTAATAAATATCTGAAAAAACTCCTTTAAATTTATTATAAAGAAAAAAAAAATTCATACAAAATGTGGAAATTTCATGACAAAAAGAGTTGAGTCAACTACAACTGATCACGGGAATTTTCGTGTGGGAATGGGATTTGGCTGTTATTCAGGATATATGATTGCTTGGTGGTGAAAAAAAAATCCCAGCAAATATTTTTCAAAAATTCAAAAAAATGGCGGAGATATGGGACTTTGAGTTTTTGGACAACTTTTTCCTTCAAAGACGTATCTTGGATTCTAATTGACCGATTTAACTTCTCAACTTCTGAATTTACTAGTTTTATGATACATTTCGTTCACTAAATTTTCGCAAACTCAACATTTTTAAAGTCCCTAGAAAAAGGACCCCAGATCGAACTGGGCCGGAAGTCAGATTTGCTACCGGAAGTTCCTATGCTGGCTTCACCCCCGAGCAGGGTTGCACGGTTACGCGTAACTCCAACTTTTACACGTATTACACGTAAAAAATGTAATAAACGTTAAAAATGGCGGACTTTACTAGTGGCGGGCAGGGTTGCACAGTTACGCGTAACTCGAACTTTTATACGTATAATACGTATTTTATGTATTATACGTAAAAAAAGTAATAAACGTGAAAATGGGGGACTTGAATGGTGGGGGGCAGTGGCGGGTGAGGAAAAAGAGCACAATATCACCTCATTTATTCCGGAATGCATTTAGTGCGAGATTAAATAAATTATTTTTCATTAAATTTAAAAAAGGAGTAAATCAAAAGATTGCTCCCAGGGCAAAAAGCGTACGCAACCCTACCCCCGAGCTTAAAACCTTGATAATACCGTCGAGCAGGGTTGCGTACCTAATATGCCTTAGGCAATTTACGTGTTTTTTTACATGTAAATGACAAATTACCTACGTAATTGACGTCCCTAGTTTTTTACATGTAATTTACGTTTTTAAGATGGCGACTGCGCTTATATAGAAAATAAACATAACCTCA
>JAABKJ010007887.1:0-11585 GCA_011634705.1 Andricus grossulariae | reverse complement strand
CTACAAGATGATGTATATTAAATTTACTACACGTATATGCATATTGCTTCCATTACATTTATAGTAAAATCGCTATATAAATTTCTAACAGTGTATACTATCTTTTATCATAAGTCGGATTCAATCATCTTAAATAACTTTTACTAAAAAACATTTGCAGTGTTCACAGTGGTTCATTAGTTCAATTTTATGTAAAAAATGGGATTTTTCCAAAAAAGAGAATGAAAGAGGATCCCATATATTATTTAAAGCTTTTTATATCCTATGGGTATATTGTCAATATTGAAAAAAAGTGCCGTCTAGTAGCAGCGCCTTTTCTTTAGCAGGTTTTCTAGTAATTTTTATGTAATTTTTTTTTTCTAGCATTGAGAAATTTGTTCAACACTTCAGCACTTCCTACTGACAAAAATAGATAAAGAAATTCAATAAGATCAAACATGGAGAAATAGGTAAACGACAGAATTAAAAAATGCTCAGTTTGGATATTTTGAATGTATTTTTATCAGTATAAAAATTATGATTCCTTAATCTCATCAATTTTTTGTAGTGTATTCTTCTCAGTACAGAACCATTTTGTTCAAAAGTCATCCTTTTTGGTTGATAGTTTAACTGTTTTGTTAAATATTCGTCTTTTTGGGTTGAAAATTATACTAATTGGTTGAAAATCGCTCTTTTTGCTTGAAAATTCATCTCTTTGAAAATCTTTTTTTGTTGTTAAAAATGCAACCGTATGGTTTAAAAATAGTTTATTTTGGTTGAGGTTCCATAATTTTATTACAAATTCGTCTTTTTCGGGTGAATTCAACTCTTTTTAATTTGAAATTAAAATATTTTTTGCTTTAAATATAAACTAATACATTTTTTTCATTGAGAATTCATATTTTTTGGTTAGAAATTTTATTGACTGGTTGAAAAGTTAATTATTTTGTTCAAAAATTCAACAGTTATATTGAGAATTTATAATTTCAGGTCGAAAATTCAATTTTCTTGTAGAAAATGTATCCTGTTTGCTAAAAATTGTTAAAAATTTAACGACTTTGTAGAAAATTAGTCTTTTTGACTTGAAAATTTAACAATTTGGTATAAAATGCAACTGCTTTATTGGAAATGAAAATATTTGGTTGAAAATGAACTTTTTTGTTGAAAATTTATACTTTTCAGTTGAAAATTCAAATGTTTTATCGAAAATTCGTTTTTTTTTGCATCTTAAATTCAACTGTTTGTGACTTCAGATTGAAAATTTGTTTGGTTAAAATATCAACTATTACATTTTTTTGCTGAGAATTCATCTTTTTTGGCTGAAAATCCAAGTCGTTTTTGGTAGAAAATTAATATCCTTGGTTGAAAATACATCTTTTTCCTTGAAAATTAAACTATTAGGTTAAAAATTTATCTAGTTTGCTGAAAATGCAATATTTTTACTTAAATATTAGAAATTTGAAGCATTTTAATTCAAATGTAGTATTAGTACCTATACATTAATTTTAATCAAAAGAATTTATTCCCCTATTTTCGTGAAAAATCTTCTCATTTCCCCTGTTTTTACAGCATTTTGGCCTTTGAAGCATATTTATTACCTTCATGCGTCCGCATGAAAAGGACCCTTATGGCCGGTTCTAGCTTAGGGATCTTCGCATTTTTCCAAGTTGAGGTCAAAATTATTATTTTTGGGTTTGAGTGAGGGATGACTTGTAGTGAATTAATTGGGACTATGTCCATATCCAGATAGTTACTGGAAGTAGGTATATATCATGTTCGCAGAACAAATATAACATGTGTGCTTATATGGCTCTCGCCAAGTTTAGATGCGTTTTTTTTACAACGGTTTTTCGAAATTCCAACATCATTTTGCGCTTAAAATGCCGGGAATTTATGCGGCTATATGCCTCTATACGTAACTCCATACCGACCATAAGGGCCCTTTTCATGCGGACGCCCACATATATCGCTTAGGAAATATTTCAAATGGGTATCATCGGGAAATTGGGTCCAAATTTTCGATTTTAGGTGTTTAGAGGATTTTCCAAATTTAAGGGGAAAAGAGGGCATTAGGTAAAAAAGAGGATGAACTATGATCCATGCATTTGTCTTATTTTCAAGGCATTATCGATATACAGTTCAACAGTGTTACATGTTCCGACCGAAATCATCCTTAGTTACCTTCAATTATATAAGCAGGTTATGCTCAATTCTCATGCAGCTTGCGAACTAGATTTCTGTGCTTGCAACTCTATAATTGAATTACGTTAGATTCTGTTAGCACGCTTACAGATGCTCCACTTGATTCTACTATGGTATAAGCTAGGAAGTGTACGAGTACTTATGGTGTGTGGTAGATTACGTTAGGTCAGATTGTTAGATTCACACCCTTACGGATTTGCATTTGGCTCCTCATTAGCTACACTCAATTCAAGATCTTTTGGATAAGCAGGTTATCTAGTTGGAAAGCTGCTAATAGAGACAGAATGCTTTGTGAAAGTTATTTTCTAAATCGTATGTAAAGATTTCCTCTAAGTAGAGGTTTTAAAAATGTGCCTTATTATAGGACATAGGCCATGTCTGCTAATCATAAAACAATGGTTCGCCTTTACATATATAATTATATTTGTACTCACTCAACGCTTCCTGAATAACAAATTATCCACCAACTGAACTCACCTGCAATAGAAAAAAAACATCATTAGTTTTCAATTGAAGAAATCTTAAGGCTTTACTTTAATTTATTCAGAGACTGACTTGCTCTGAATAAAACAAACGAATTCAAAATTTCAGATATGTGTTCCAAAAAAGTAAGAATACTTTTTTTAGCTATCTGTAGATAATAAAAAGATCTGAAGAGAAATGATTGACATAAAGAAAGGATGTAGAAAATTTGTTCAAAGTAGCAAATTAAAAATCTTGAAGGTTGCTTCTATACAATATTTTTTACTATAACTACCAAAGCTTCTTAAATCTCTAATAACCATAAACCTAAATACTTTCATAAATAGTTTTCGATCTTGAAATTTGAATAGAAAAAACTTATCAAATGAGCAAGATCTCAAGATCACATTCAACCCCAAAAAATTTTATTTCAAAATGAGAGAAAATTAACAACAATTTCTGACATACACGAATAAATACTTCAGAAAATAAATCAAATACCATCTTTTTTTTAACTTTAAAATAAATACAAAACAATTTTATAAGAAAATGCTTTGCGCAAGCTCCATAATTAGGAACTAATTACTAAAAACAGTTTATAAAGATAAAAAATTTCAAATGGAAATATTTTTACTATTTCGAAATGTAAATTTTTCATTGTTTAAATAGAAAATTTCCACTGTGAAAGCATTTAAGGATAAATATAATTTTTACGAAGTGTCTCGTCGTCCCGAAATTCGGGATGACCAGTCAAATATTTTTTATAAGCTTGGCTATTCGTCCCGAATTTTCGGGATGACTAGACACAGCCTAATTTTTAATATAATAAAGTTCACTATTTAAAGTTGAAAATTAAACAAATGAAAAAATTCAATATTTTACTATCTTAAATTATGATAATTTCATTTTAAGCGATTTTAAGCCCAAAGAAGTAAATAAATTTACAATTGAATTAAACAATTAAGTGCATCAGTTGGGTATAAAAATGAAACAATTTCTAATTCGAAGCATTGAAAATTTAACAACTTTAAAATTAATTGATGAAATAATTTCAACTTGACATTTCTGGTGTTTCTAGAATTGGACATCTTCAATTCTTAAGCATTTAAAACCTAAAAATTTATATAAAATTTTGTGTATAATGTAATAATTATTGGTAATTATTTAAATATTATTTCTAATATGTTTTCATATACGTACACAGAAAAAATTGTGTGCAAGAAATGGAAAGTTTATCTCAGTTGGAAGTAATCAGCTGACTATCACCCTGCTTGAAAGACCTGCAAAAATTCGTACCCCCAGTTTTTCCTGTGTAGCTATCTTGATGTTTTTGAAATAATGAAAATTCCAGCCGATTTTCCTTACTGGGCAATCATTAGAAAAAAGGACGGAAATTTAAGTCAATTATCAGTGATACAAATCTTCATAAAATTGTTACTGATTCTCAGTGAAATGTCACGGATTAAAATTTAAAGCACACAATTCGTAAAATGTTTTATATTTTTTTAACATTAACCGAAAAAGTATTGAAAACAGAAACGCTAGAGTAGTTAGTTGAACATTACAAATACACTTTGAACCTAAATTGTATATCAATTCTCCATTAATTGTGCAAATGCTCAATTTCGCTTCTGTATTTCAAATATAATAGATATCTGATCAAAATGCAAGCATCGAAGCATAATAAGGTTTCGCAGCATGACAATGACTGTATCTGACATTTAAAGTCTGGCTGTCAAACTCCCCAACATTCTCACCCCAATTTCCAAGTTTCGCCTCACTAGAAAAGAGGTGTTCTTCTTTTCTTTTCATTGAAGTTATTTATGTATTAGGTATAGTGTGTACTGCAGGCTATGTTATTGTGAAAAAATGTATAGGTATATTCAATGAAGTGGACTGATATAATAATGATCAGTAGGTATGGTCTGTTGCAGCACTAATTTGAAATTAGCCTCAGGGAAAGCATGTCTCTGACACGACCCTTATTCCGAGGACCTTGTTCGACTATCCTGTGTCCCTCAACCTCATCTCCCTTGGTACGGACTATGGCTAGACGGTACACATAATAACGAGACCTTCAGGCAACATCGCTTGGGCAAATCCGGTCCATTGCTTATTTCCCCTGCCATCATCAAAACTCGTACTTTCCAGCTTCTAGAATCTACATTTTTTACTCTCCATTGTAGTCAAAGATATAAGGATGGGTCATGATTTATGTTTCTGTATTATAAAAATATCTTTCAGAAACCAAGGATGTTTTCAGAAAATGTAGTACAATATTGTACTAAATACAGTGACCTAACCAAAAAACTAGACCCAATTCTTCAAAACCCCATGTGCCATATTACCCCGCATTACATATCACCCCAAGTATACTACCCTAACCAAAAACGTATACACGAAATGTCACATTACCCCTCGTGTCACGTTAGCCCATGTCCCTTATTACTTCATGTGAAACATTGCCCTATTTGTCATATTACTGCATGTCACTTTACCGCATGTTTTTTTGACCCATATTACCCTAAATATACTATCCCAACCAAAACATAGACCCGATGTGTCACAATGCCTCATGTGTCACGTTGTTCCATGTGCCATATTACCCATTGTGACAAACTGCCCTATGTGCCATATTGCCCTATGTGGCATATTTCCCCATATGCCATATTACCTGCATGATTTTACACCCAAAATTGTAACCCTCCCTATGTTTCTAAAAAAGATAGTATGATAATGTACCAAAAACACAGACCTACATTTTTTATAATACATGTTTATGAAAAATTAGTACATATTACGTACTGCAATTACTAACATAATCAAAAGTGTAGACATAAATTTTTGTAAACCTATGTTTATTTACTTAAAACGGGGGTTTAATTTTTAAGATATAGGAATATAGAGAGATACTGATTTTTAAGATATAAGATATAGAGATATAGGGATAATTTTTCATTTCCCTTGACAGTCATAAATTTTTCTTTTAGGTATAAAGATAACCTTACACCTAGGACCTTGGTGATCAATACTTTTACTGCAAAGATAAGTTTATTTATAAATTTATTTCAAAGACTTTTAGTGATGTGACAACAGTCATACAGAACAAAAATATAAGATAGATTTTCGGTGAAAAAATTATATTTAACTAACAAAAAAACTAACTTTTAACAAAATAGTTAAATTTTCAATTAGTCATGAATTCTCAACCAAGAAGAATAATTGTTAACAAAGCAGTTTAACTTTCAAACCAAAAGTTGAATTTTCCAACCAAAAAGACAAATTTTCAACACATAAATATTTTTCAGTCGAGAATGGAAGATAGAGTTCATCCAAATTGCTGAACTTTCAAGCAAAGACAATTTTTTTTGTAAAATAATGATTTTTCAACCAAATATATACATTTTTAAATCGTCAAAAAGAAAAAGAATTTCCAACAAAATAGTTACATTTTTAACTGGCGAGATGAATATTCAAACGAAATAATGAATTCTCCACGAAAAGTGCAATAGTTGACTTTTCCACCAAAAAATATTTTAATTTTCAATCAAAAACAGTTGAATTCAACCAAAAAGTACAACCTTTCAAAAAACTAGTTGAAAGTTCAACCAAAAAAGACGATTTTTCAAAAAAAAAAAAAAAAAAGACTTTGCAACAAGAGTTACATTTTTAACTAAGAATGATTTTTCAGTCAATAAACAAAAATAAATTCATCCAAAATATTGAACTGTCAAGACCAATTTTCTACCAAAAAGTTCAATTTTCAACACAAAAATATGAAAATTCTTCCAAAATAATTGAATTTTTATACAAAAAAAAAATTAGTTTTAATCAAAATGAATGAAATTTCAATTAAAAAGGATGAATAGTAAATATCAAAGAAAAAATGGAATAGTTACATTTTCAGTTAAAAAAATTATTTAGAAAAAAACCAAGAAGCATTTTAAACCAAATAGTTAAATTTTCAACTAAAGGAATTAATTTTCAACACAATAGTTAAATTTTCAACTAAAGAAATGAATTTTCAACTAAAAGAGATCAATTTTCAAGCAAAAATAGAATAGTTACATTTTAAATTAAAAAAATTAATCTTCAACAAAAAAAAACAAAACAATTTTCCACAAAATAGTTAAATCTTCAAACAAAGAATTGAATTTTCAACCAAAAAGATGAATTTTCAACGAAGAAGATGAATATGCTGCCGCAAAAGACAAATTTTCAACAAAATACATGAATTATCAACCAAGCAGTTGAATTTTCAACTAAAGAAGATGAATTTTCAACCAAAAATGGAATAGTAAAATTTTCAGTTGAAAATTAAATTTCAACAACAAAATTTTTAAACAAACTAGTGAAATTTTCTAGAACAAAAAATGTTTGTGCACTACAAACAATGAATCATCAAACAAAAAATGAATTTCTAAGAAACAGATGAATTTTCAACCAGTTGCATTAATACCCAAGAAAGATTACATTTTGACGTTAAAAGATAAAGAGAGGAATTATCCACAAAACAGTTGAAATTTCAATCAAAAATAATTTCTTTTTAACCACATTGTTGAATTATCAACAAAATAATAACATTTTTAACCAAAAGCTTAATTTGCAGCAAAAAAAAACTATTAAATCATACGTTTTTATTTTATATATTTGAAAATTTCAAGAAAACGCCTTATGTGATTTGTACATGACCTCTAAACTTCAACTTCAATTTATCGAAAATTCCAAAACTGTTGCATGTTTTCCTTGAAATTCCCTACAACCAGTTTTGAATTCCCCTACTTTCCGGAATTCCCTGACTTGTAACAACCCTGATAAAGGATGATGATAAATTATGTAGAAAATTTACAATTTATCAGTCAATTTTCTCGAAAAAATGTACATTTCCAGAATAAATTAAAACTATGTTAAACATGACAAGCATCCTGTTACTAATTTTCCAGAAATTTCATATCTTCTCAAGGATGCAAAATTAATATAAGCTTAAGAGGAAAGCTAAACTGTTTAAGTACGGCGATGAGGGAGAACTTGTAATCACGTCTGAACCAGTAAAATTATATCCGAAAGCTGTGAGTTTTCTCAGCATAGGAGAAATCTCTCTGATGCATAAGAAATACCGCGAAAGAGCAAATAATAAAACGACTTAGCAGACTCTGCTCACGCGCGGATTTAAGAAAACCGGGCCTGCCAAGTATCAAAAGCGATTCGTAGACGTCTAGAAGACTTTTTTTTCTTTCTGAGCCATCCGGATCTTTCAAAGAAGCGAACGAAAGTATGTACGTTAATCCGCGAGAACAACTTTACCAAATTTTCGGTCATTTTTCTCCTTTTCTTCTGTTCCTTTCCTTATACACCGACTGGCTTTCACTCAGAAAAATATTATTATCCTGTTTCTGTCAGTTATGGTTATACAGTTATCTTGTTAAGATATAGCTTTGTCGTAAAATATTAATATGAATATTCCTTTTCGAGTATTCATTAGCTGAGCCGGATTTAATAAAATCAGGTAATTAAAACTTTGGTCTTGATATACATATTTTTATCTTTAATTTTAACAAGGTGACCACTAAAATCTCAGAAACAAATTCGCGGTAATTTGTTGGGTATCAGAACTTTTTTCTCTTTACACAAATTTACGATTCAGGTCTTCAAAACTGAACAATTTATATGTTGAAGTACCCAAAAAAGAATTCAAAAATTGTGGACTCTAACAAGAAACGATCTATCTTATACCTTATACCGAAAATCTTGTTTTCAGCAACGAACATTATTTTAAATTATAGTAGTGTTAGATTTCAAATATTAAATAGTTTTCTCTTATACAAACAAATTAAAACTTTTTTTTCAATTTCATAAATCGCTATAGATAAATCATGAAATTTCATCAAAGGTTTCTCAATAGATTTATTATTCAAAGCGTCTCAAAAACGCGAAAAATTACCTCCAATACAGTACTGTTATAATCCTAACATCAAAAAAGTTTTCTCATATAAACAAGGCAAATAATTGTTGTTTATTAAAGAACTGTATTAGTATTCCCCTTTAATTTTTGAAGACTTAATTTTTTCGTCAATTTAGTCATTACTGTTTCGTATGGATTAAGAACGTAGTTCAACTTTCAACCAAGTAGTTGAATTTTCAATGAAAAAAAGATGAATTTTCAACAAAATATGTAAAAGTTGATATTTCAACCAAGAAAAGATTTTTTTTTTAAAGCAAAAACAGTTGAAGTAAACAAAAAAGACGAATTTTCAACAAAATATTTAAATCCTAAACCAAAACAGATTCATTTTCAACCAAACAATTGCATATTTAACCAAGAAAGATTCTACCAAAAGATGTGAATTTTTGAAATAAAAAAAAAATTTCAACCACGTAGATTAATTTTCTACTAAAAAGATGCTTTTTCAACAAAATACATACATTTTGAATCGAATAGCTGAATTATCAACCAAGAAAGTTAAATTTCTACAAAAAAGACGAATCTTCTATAAATTACATAAATTTTAAACCACATAGTTCAATTAAAAAAAAAACACAATTTTTAACCATTAATGTAACAAATAAATTTTCATTTAAAAAAATTATTTTTAATCGAAAAAAATTAATTCTCTACAAAAACGTTCAATTTTCTGCCAACTTGTTAAATTTTCAACACAAAAATATGAATTTTCAACAAAATATATAAATTTTCAACCAAATCGATAAATTTTCATCCAAGAAAGATGAACTTTCTTTACCAAAAAGAAGACGAATTTTTAACAATATACATGAATTTTCGACCGAATAGTTGAATTTTCAAAAAAAAAGATACATTTTAAACCAAAGATTGAACAGATAAATTTTCAGTTAAAAAATGTAATTAAAAAGAAAATGAATTTACAAGAAAATAGTTAAATTTACAACCAAACAAATAAATTTGGAACTAAAATGATGAATCTTCAACTAAAAAAATGAATTTTTAACAAAAAAGTTCAACTTATGACCAAATATTTGAATTTTCGAGACGAAAATACAAATTTGCTACAAGACAGTTGAATATTCAACAAAAAATACCTTTTACTTAAGAAAGATGAAAATTTCAATCAAACTCTTGAATTTTCAAGCCAAAATGATGAATTTTAAACCAAATAGATGAATCTTTAAACCAAAAAAGATAAATTTTTAACTATTAATGGAATAGTTAAATTTTTATTCAAAAAATTATTTTAAATTGAAAAAAATGAATTCTCTACCGAACAGTTGAATTTTCTGAATAAAATAAAAACATTTCCAATTGGACGATATAGCTCAAAATCTTATCAGATCTGGACATCCATTAGAGCTACAATTCGTATCTAAAGTTTCATGATAATAGCTCTTTTACTTTTCGAGATATGGTAAAGTGACAGAAAAAAGTCGAATTACATTGAAATGTATCAGAAAAGTAGATGTGAAAATTTACACATCTGTTTAAAAGTGAAGAATTAGTAACAATTTTTTGAACTTAATTGTTAATAATGAGTTGTTAAATAATAATTAATAAATTAATAAAATAATAATAAATGTAGGAGCATCTTTAGGAATGAAAATTGAGACATTGTAACTGTTATCAAGATCAAGGATTGGAAATGGATTGGTAGAAGTAGAGCGAAAATGAATATTGAACGTGACCGATTGAACAGTAATTTAATCCCATTTCACGTGTCTTAACCCGTCTTTAACTTCAGATCAATTTTGCACGGTTAAAGAGATTATAGACATCTATATAATTACTAATTAGTCATGGTCGTAAAGTACTGGCTAGTAATAATGACTTCCTTATTTATGAAATTCAACAAATCTTTCTGACGTTATTTTAACATTACTTAAGAATGGTCTGTGATTTTGAAGGGAAATAATTAGAAAAACAATTATTTCTTGCTTTTCTTTCAATTTTAATAAGAATTTTTCACGTTCAGAGGACCCGGAAGTTGAGTACAATACTATAATTATTATGGGACACTGGATTCAGGGTTCATTTGAAGTTATTATTATTATTAATAATAATAATTTCGAATAAAAAAATCTTCAGTCACCCTCGGTCCAATTTTCCATAATAATTATAGTATTGCACTTAATTTAAAAAAGAGTTTTTGAAGTTTAGAAGACCCGAAAGTTAAGTGCAAAACAATAATTATTATGGAAAACTGGGTTCAGGATGGCTGACGATTTTTTCATTTGAAATAATAAAAAATAAACTGCAAATCAAAGCAGCCAAAATGGAACTCTCCTGAATTTTCAAAATTTCCAAACAAAACCTTAAGAAAATTTTCATTCGGAAACTTTTAATTCAATTGTTTAAGAATAAACCAGTTATATAATTGAAACCTTCTAACCCGAGTAGGTTTAATTCTAAGGGCTTCAAAAAAAATGTATCTCACAATGAAACATTTAAAACTATAAAGTATAAATTATTTCACAAACTTAATTACATAAACTAAATATCGCTAAATTTTTTAGAAGACAGTTGAATTTTCAACTAAACCAAATAGTTTCAATTAAAACCAAATAGTTGAACTTTCAACAAAGCGAGAGAATTTTTCAACAAATAATTTAATTTTTAACCAAATAGTGGATTTTCAACTTACAAGGACGAATTTTCAACAAAATGGTCAAATTTTCAGAAAAAAAGATTGAAATTTAACCACAAACAGTTGCATTTTTCAACTAAATAGTTGAATTTTCTAACCATGGTTCCAATTCGCAAGTTTGAGCGCGCCTAAGGCGCGCACCTGTTGGATCTCGCGCTTCGCGCTCGATTAGGTATTCATCTCGCGCTTCGCGCTCGGTTACATTTGCCTTACGCTTTAAGCTCGGTTCCTCTAGGTTTTCGCACTTCGTGTTCTCGCTGTTGCGCGCTTTGCGGGCTAATACTCTCTTAGTAAGCTTCATCGTTATGACCTGCTTTTGTTTTCATTATG
>JAABKJ010007886.1:0-11585 GCA_011634705.1 Andricus grossulariae | reverse complement strand
GTTTTGACCTAAGAAGATAAATTTATGATCAAAAATATAATAATCAAACTTCAGTTTAAAAAATTAAGTTTTTATGAAAAAAAACAAACAATTTTCAACGAAATAGTTAAAGTTTTAACTAAGGAGATAAATTTTCAACTAAAATTATACATATTTAACCAAAAAATAAATTTTTAACAAAGTAGTTTGTCTTTCATCGAAGCAATTGAAGTTTTAACAACAAAAATAATAAATTTTCAACAAAAAATATTAATTTTATATCAAAAAATACAAATTAAAAAAAAACATTTTCAACCAAATAGTTAAATTTCCAGCTGCAAAAGATAATTTTACATTCAAAAATTGAATACTTAAATTGTGAGTTAAATAGATGAATTTTTAATTTAAAAAATGAATTTTGAACCAAAAAATTTAACTTTAAACTAAAAAATATAAATTATGAACTGAAAAGTGAATAGTTAAATTTTCAGTTAAAAAATTAATTCCCAACAAAAAAAACTAATTTTCAACAATATAGTTAAATTTCCCACCAATTTAAATTAATGTTTCATCAAATAGTTGCATTTTTAACCAAAAACATAAATTTTCAACTAAAGAAAATAAATTTCCAATTAGAAATGTAAAAGTGACATTGTCAACTAAGAATATTATTTTTTCACCAAAAAAAAGGAATTTAAAAAAAAATACTTAAATTTCAAGCCAAACAGATGAATCTTTAACTAAAATGTTGCATCTCCAATAAAAAATAAATTTTTAACAAATTAGATCAATTTTCGACCAAGTATTTGAAGTTTACCAATATAGTTGAATTTTCAACTAAAAACATGAATTTTCAACTCAGAAGAATAATTTTCTACTGAAAAAAAGAAGTTTCAACAAACTACATTAATTTTCTACTAATGAGATAAAAAATGGATTAGTTAAATTGTCAGTTATAAAAATGAATTTTTAACAAACAAACAAAAACGAGTTTTCAACAATATAATTTTCTACAAAGTTAAATTAATGTTTCACCAAATAGTTGAATTTTTAATCCAAAACATGAATGTTAAACTAGAAAGGATTAATTTTTAACAAGAAATAGAATAGTTAAATTTTCAGTTAAGAAAATTAATTTTCAGCAAAACTTGGATTCTCTAAATTACTAAATTACTCTGAATTACAAGTGGATTACACTGGATTAGAACTGGATTACTCCAGATTACAAGTGGATTACTTCGGATTACAAGTGGATTACTCATAAATACTGAGATTACTCCGAATTGTAATACTCGGGATTACAAGTGGATTACCTTGGATTACACCGGATTACACTGGATTACTCGGATTACACCGGGTTACTAGCTCGGATAATCTAGCGGTCCAGCAGATTACCAGAATTACCAAAATTACTAAAATTACTCCCCCACGGGTTAATTCAGAAACACGTCACTTGATTCTTTTGATGTTTAATTGCCATTTAACAATTAGCACACTAAAAATTAGTACATTCTTTCTTCTGTACACAGAAAAAACTAAGTGTAATCTTTACTCGGTTTTCAGTGTCAAAATTACCCGCAAACAAAATTACCCCAGGTGGATAATCTTTACCCTGACATATCGGGTATTGTTCTATGTTTACCCATGTAGTGAGGGTAATTATCAATGTTTACTTAGAAGGCATGGGTAATTTCACATCGTCTGCTTGCAACCAGCAACACATCACATGTTTACGTCCAAAACGGCCTCACTAAAGATAAAACAACTAAGTAATTTATTTTTTGGTTCGATTAAAAACGTGTTGGTACTTTGGGGTAAAAATAAAGAAGCTGATTGCTTTCCCAATAAGAAAAAATTGAGGAAACTGTAGATAATGTCTTATTCCTGCATATAATGACAGTTGCTCTCAACTCACGGTAAGATTTACTGTTTACCGTGCGAACAGGTAATAGCAGACAGTTTACTTCCTAATAAGGGTAATATTCGTCTTCTACCTAAACCAGCAGGTAAAAATACAAAATTACCTGCAACAGAAATTTACTTCTAGTTTTTTCTGTGTATTCTTTGAAAATTTATTGAAATAATTATTTAATCAACAAGTGTCCCCGAGAAGAGGTCTGGTGATATCGAGTAAACGTAAACAGTGGGTAAATTCGAGCACACTCTGCTCTCGAGAGAAGATAAGTATTCTTCTATGTTTACCCACGTAGTGAGGGTAATTATCAATGTTTACGTCAAAAGCATGTGTAATTTCACATCATCTGCTTGCAACCAGCAACACATCACATATTTACATCCAAAACAGCCTCACTAAAGATAAAACAACTAAGTGATGTATTTTTTGGTTCGATTAAAAACGTGTTGACAGTATTGAGGTGTTAGTTTAAAGCACTAATTTCGAAATTCCAGGTATATATGTGGTACTTTAATGTCAAAATAAAGAAGCGCATCGCTTTCCAAATAAGAAAATACTGTAAATAATATCTTGCGCCTGCATACAATGAAAGTTACTCCCAACTCACGGTAATATTTACTGTTTACCCATGCGAACAGGTAATAGCAGACAGTTTACTGCCTACTAAGGGTAATATTCATCTTCTACACCAGCAGGTAAAAATACGAACTTACCTGCAACAAACATTTACTCCTATTTTTTTCTGTCTATTCTTTGAAAATTGATTGGAATAATAATTTAATCAACAAGTGTCGCCAAGAAGAGGTCTGGTGATATCGAGTAAACGTAAACATTGGGTAAATTCGAGCACCCTCAGCTATCGAGAGAAGATAAGGATTAACTAGAAGGATTATTAATGAAAAGCACGAGGGTATGCTAATTGAGCATCTATAGAGTCTGGAGTCTGCATCCCCAGTCTCTCTTTCGAGAGAGCAAGAGACAAAGAGAGATAGTGAAATAGAGAGAGAGAGAGAGAACCTATATAACAGCTATCTGCTACAGTCACCGACCTATCTTAATGCGGATCGGCCTCCACCGCAAAAGTTATTCCATGCCTAGAAATTAGCCGGCACGGGCTCGCTAGACGCTTCTAGGTAAACACTTGAAATTTATTGCATTTCTTCTAACCAAACTTGCATCTGCGTAAAAAAAGCACGTCTCGAAAAAAAAAAGATAAGGTGATTTACCGTTTTACTAATCCGAAGACAAAAGGTCAGCTTGTCGGACAATCTTAATTTTAATTTCAGTGTCAAATTGAAATCTACATTAGAGATGACAAGATAGTGCAAAATTTAAATCAATTCTACAACATCTTGTTTATAACTGTTAGGTCAGACCAGCTGCATTTAAAAAGTGCAGTTTATTTTTGTCGACTCTCTTTCCGAAACTACGCCGGCTTTGCTCTTTTATATGAAATATGTATGAAATTACCTCAGATAAACATCATGTTAAATATGTGGGTTGGCTCTTTTCTTTGAGACGATGCTATTTATAAACGCGATGACAGGCTCGAGTCCTCGGATAAAAGGTGCTCTTTTATCCTTGCAAAAAATTACACAGTTTTCATGAAATTAAAAACTTCTTTTCGTTCACAATTTTATGGGATGGCCAAGAATTGCCTACAATTTATGAGAATTTTTAAGGATTTCATAGGATTTGAACGGTTTTATGGTATTTTTCATGATTCCGAACATCTTCATAGAATGTCGAAGATTTCAAAGGATTTTTACAAAATTTCAAGAGATTTTTGAAAGATTTCAATAGATATAACAAATTTCAAAACATTTTATAATTCTTTGTTTAAATTACACAAGAATTATGGGATTTCAAAGATTTGAAGAGATTTTCTAATATAGTTTGAAAGGATTTCATAGGGTTTAAAAGATTTCAGGTAATTTGAAAAGATTCCAAGGGATTTCAGAGGATTTTCAAGATTTCGAAATATTTCAAAGGTTTTTTTAAGTTTTTTCAACAGATTTCAAGGAATTTCAACAGATTTTCGAAAATTTGAATAATTCTAGAGGATTTTAAAGGCTGAGCACTTTCAAAATTCCTTACAAGAAGGATTTCATAGGACTTTAAATATTTTCAGGGATTTTGAGGATTATCGTCATATTTCATACGGTCAAATCACGAGCTTTCAAGGGATTTTATAATATTTTAATGAATTTCAAACAAAATATTCCTAAGTATTAAGGAATTTTAAAGCATTTTAAAAATTTCAAGGTATTTCCAAAGATTTTAAAGAATTAAAAAAATTTTTGTATATTTCAAAACATATATGCCAAGAAATTTTCAATAGTTTTAAGGGATTTCAAATAATATCATTAGATTTTATGCAACTTCACGGGATTTTATAATATTTTTATTGATTTTAAAGAATTTATCTATAAAAATTGATGGATTTCAAAAGATTTCACAAATTTTCTACATTTGAGCAAGTTTTAAAAGTTTCCAAGAAATTTTCAAAAAATTTCAAGGGGTTTCAATCAATATTATCAGATTTTACGGAATCTTATAATATTTTTTATTGATTTCAAAGAATTTATTTACAACAATTGAGGGATTTCAAAGGATTTCAAATATTTGAAGAAATTTTCAATTATTTCAAGGTATTTCCAAAATTTTTAAAGATTTTAGGTTATATGAGAAAACATTCCAAGAAAATTTCATTCGATTTTCACGGGATGTTATCATATTTGTATGGTCTCTAAATAATTTCAAATATTTAAAGAAATTTTCCAATATGTCAAGGTATTTCCAACATTTTTTAAGAGTTAAACAAATTTTAGAATACTTGAGAAGATTCCAAAAAATTTTCAATCGATTTTAAGGGATTTCAAGAAATATCCATTATTAGGTTTCATGTAATTTTACAGGATATTATCATATTTTTATGGTCTCC
The DNA here is from genome assembly GCA_011634705.1 of Andricus grossulariae. Lineage (NCBI taxonomy): Eukaryota > Metazoa > Arthropoda > Insecta > Hymenoptera > Cynipidae > Andricus > Andricus grossulariae. The sequence continues at coordinate 6,747 of JAABKJ010007886.1, read as the reverse complement.
AAATAATTTCAAATTTTTCTAGAAATTTTCTAATATTTCAAGGTATTTCCAAAAATTTTAAGAATTTAGAAAATTGTAGGATATTTGAGAAGATTCTAAGAATTTTCAATATTTTTTAATGGGATTTCAAGGAATATCGATTTTATGTATTTCACGGGATTTTACACATTTTTTATGGATTTCAAGGAATTTATTCACAAGAATTGAGGAATTTCAAAAGATTTCAACGATATAAAGAATTTTTCAAATAATTCATAAGAGGTATGTCCAAGATTTTAGAATTTAATTTAATTTAAAAGGTCCCAAGAAATTTTAAATAAATTTCCAAGGATTTCAATTAATATCATTAGATTTCACGATATTTTATAATATTTTAATGGATTTTGAAGAAGTTATTCACAAGAATTGATGGATTTAAAGAATTGCAAATATTTGGAGAAATTTTCAAATATTTCAGGAAATTTTTAATTATTTCAAGCAGGGATCCGAACGAAACTTTCATTCCAACTCATTTTTAACATTTAAATAAAATAATTTCGATCGAGTCAAGTTGTGGGGGAAATTCAGAAATTTTTTGGGGAATTTACATAAATGGTAGGGAATTTTTCCTAAGAAACTATAGGGAAAATTCAGAAAAATGTCGGGAATTTAAATAAACGTAAGGGATTTTTTCCTATGCGCATAGCAGGGGAAATTTCTCAAAAGGTCGGAAATTTGTTCTAAAATTAGGGAATTTTCCCTAAAATACTATATGGAATTTTCACAAATGTTAGGCAAAAATTCGGGAGTTCACCTGAAAATTAGGGAATTGTGTGTAGTGTATATAGGGTTGTCTAAAAATATTCTATAGAATTTAAAAGAAATTAATATAATTGATTAATCAATTTTTTAAATGTCAAGGAATTTCTGAGGCTTTTGTTGATTTTAAGGTATTTAAAACTTTTTTGCTGTTTTTAAGAATTTCCTATAATTTTTGGAGATTTGGAAAGATTATATAGGATCTATAAGATTTTAAGGATTTTTAAAAAGATTTAAGACGCCAGTCCACTCCTGAGCACTTTAGATTAAATTTATCTAACTGCGAAATAAATTGTGCCCATACTGCATATGTTAATAGTGCTGTATTCTCCTGGAGTTTCCAAATGAAAATATGCACGTGTGCATAATTGCATTTTATTATTAGTTCACCACGAATCATAAATGGAGTTACTGCCGCATAATAATCACTAGCCTTCCATGTAAGAATTATGTAATCGCGATTGAAGAATGGCATCTTAATCACTTTAGATATATGATCTAGGTCAATCTGTTTAATCTGAATGGATTATCTTTCTTACTATATTTTTCATTCCTTAAGGAAATGTACCACTTTCTTGATATGGAGTTAAGACCATAGACGCGCGTTAAATTATTTGTTCAAACATAAAAATGACCCATTTCTAGTCATATTTTGGACACGAGGATATCAGCAGATAGAGCATAGATTGAAGTATGATTTCCCAAAATCCATACTTTAGCCCTTTATTCCAAAACGCAAATATCTTCTAAACTACGATCGAAAAAGTTGTACCTTTTCTTGTGGAATGACACACATAAAGTCCTTCAAGTTCATTCACTCACTCAACAATTGTTTAATAAAAAAATACTCTCCCGGTATCGTAAACTCTACAAAACTCTGAACATCAATAACCAGAACCAGGGTTTGCCCAAACTTAATTAACTCATCACCCAAACCTAAAGGTTAAAGCCATCATCACTCTAACAGTTCCCCTAACCAAAGACATACACGTGGTTCCCGGAGACTTGGGGTCTACCTCGTGGTAGCGGCGGTTGCGTAGGCGTATCGAAAATTGTGTTTACAATCAGACGACCGTCTCGTGTCGAATGGGTGGAGCCTTTCTCTTCGGCGGCAAAGTGGTAGCACTGCCAACACCGGAACATACGGACAGGTGTGGTGACGGGAGCTGCTCCCGACGGGGTTGCGTGTACAAGGGGCCGTCACGTGACCGGCCTAGTGAGTCCCTGATTGGCTCGCCGCACCCACGGGCGGACTCTGTTCAAGGTCACGCCCATTCTTCGGCGCGCGCTCCCGTCTTTCCTCGTTTACGCTCCTCACGCTGATTCTCCAAAGCCCGAAACTCGCGGTACAGTCCCGTCTAGTCTCTCGTGTGTTTCAGGACGATCCGCAGGTTGCGTTCCTTTCAACCTGCGTCACGGAAGTGCAGGTCAATCCTGGAAAATTACTCGGGTCGCGCTTGCGCATTGCTTAACCCTCTCGTGCCGTGTTTAACGCGTTTGTGCACTTAACGCGCCTGCGCATTGTTTTGTTATATTTCCGGTATCTGTGGTAGAATGTTCCGGCAGGATGTTCCGGTACCACGATTTCTGTGTTGTTGAGACACAATGACGTGAAGTGACGATTTGTGTGGACGGTGCGTGAGGACAGCAGGTGTTTTTTAACCTAGGAAGTGGTGATCAGAAGAGGAAGATGTTGCCCTATCAGATGGCCATGGACTACGGGGGCTTCCAGCGACAAAGCCCCGTTGGAGTTGGACCGGTCGGTGGTCCTCATCAAGGGACCGCCGGGGCGCTCAACATCAACCCCGCTTTCACGCACTCCTGGTTCGTACCGGCGGACCTCTGTGTCCCGTACAAACAGAGTCAGGGTCCTCTCCTCGAGCCAGGGCATGTTGTTTCTCTTATACTTATTTCTCTAATTATTTACGCTTATGGCTACTATCAGCTTCATAAATCCTAGCTCCTCTGGACGTTTTTGAAAAATGCAATAAAAAAAATCGTTCTAAAATAGGAGAAACAGCTTGGCAATCCTCATTTTATTATGCATGAGTACAATATCATCCGACGCATCTCGTTTATTTATAAATTTGTAATACAGGTGAACAATAACGTGGTTGAAAACACAAAATCTTTTGCAGCAAATCGTCCTTGAAGTTCTGTTTATGCTAACATTTTTTAGAAATTTTATAATAACTATAACTCTGGTGTCTGCAGTAAGGATGCTAACTCAGTTCTTCTTGGGCGAAAAGTTTTGTTTAAAAATCAACAAATTCGATTTTTCGTTTCTAAATACAGTTAATTTTATAAATAAGGCGCTATCCAAAATTGATCTTTCTCCTCCTAAATTTTACCAGTTGTCTATGATTCTGCCTATAATGTGCTTTTTTCTGTACATCAGGTAGAATCATTGTGCGACTTTGACAATAGACAACTCTTTTAGCGTATCAGTTACGATTGTGGTCAACGAGCGTAGAAAAAACGTGAAGAAAACAATTTTCGATAGAATTATTGATCAAATCAACCGTTTTTACAAACCTAAAATTAAGTTTGATGATTTTTTTGGAAATACATTAAGCTTGATTACAAGCTGAGTTAGCATGAAAGTCATCTTCATTACAAAATATCGAAATAACTGACGAACGGTTTGTGATGATATTGTACTTATGCGTAATAGTATGAGGATTAACAAGATGTTTTTTCTTTTTTTGAAGCGACTTTTCTTATTAAGTCATTTCCTATAATTTGTAGAGGATCCATGATTTATGAAACCGATAGTAGTACATGCTTCCGCTGTCTAGTACTTATTAGTTTTCTAGCTTTGATTTTGGATAGGTCTCTTAGAGATTTGTTGTTTTCCTTAGTCCTGGTTCAAAAGATTTGTCACAATTGTTATAATTGAATGAGCGAACAAAACATGAGTAATCGATTCCGATTCCTCAATAATTAGAAAAATGCTTTATTTTAAAGATACCGGAGATGGAAGAAAAATTTTAATAGGATCATGAGGAAACCATCTAACTGGTTATCGAATATCATTATATTATTGAACCTATTAGCTTAGTTTTATACAGTTTTTGTAGCATATGAAATACTTGAGTACAAAATAAACGAATTTTTAATTTATTTTGAAGGATACAAAATTTGTAAAGCAAGATTTTAATGTGATAGCATTTTGTTTGTAAGCCAAGGGTAAACTTATTTCTTTCAAAAAAGGGGTTTATCATGTTTTATTGGTTATAAGTCGAATATCCCAACTCAACAAATTGTTTATCCATTCAGATAAGAATTGAGGAATAAATGTAAAGCTGGATGAACAGTGAATAATATCAATCATTCCTATCCAAAGACCCAAAATCTTTGGATATGTCTATAGTTTAATAAACAGGTTACATTTTTAATTCTCTTGATCAAAAAAATAGGTATGGGATATTCTGCTGTCTCTGAATATAGAATAAAAAAAACTATTTGCGCAACTGAATTCTAATGAAATGCTTCATAAAGAATACAAATCTTGAACCTGCTTTAGAATCAACTATCCTTTTATCCCTTAGAAAGTAAAGATGATAGGTTTTTTTAAACCATTCAAGAAGAAACAAATCGATATTCATAATTATTTAAAAACTTAGAGAGCACTTGAGACATCTTGAAAAAGCATTAATTGTATCCCTACTATTTACTATTTTTTAAATTGCACTATCTCTAATACATTAATCACGTTAATGAAAATCGTAGTTTTATAACAGTGGATAAAGTCATAAGAATAACAAACCGTGTGACCATATTCATGATAAATCTCTCTTAATGACAGAGATCGGTATCTAGAGACAGAGTGTGAAATCCCCATAATTTCCCACATAAAAGATACAAGAAGATTAAGTTTTTTTATCGCCTATGGCATATTGAAGTACAGAGTCACGCAAAGTAAAAGTGCTGTTAAAGAAGGGGTTCGGATATTAATTCCGCTTTTCATTAAAAGCGTATCTTTCAGTTTGAAGACATAATTTTCTGAATTTGTTTATTGCGGTAATAACTTTTCCCTGTCTCTCTTTTACGTAATTCAAATTGTAATATCAAGTTCTAGATTTTTATATGCTGGAAACCTTTTGCAAATTCCTTATCAAATCTTGGATGCACTTTGTGTTTATTTTTTTTTGACTTTCTGATTCAAAGAAAGTAAATATCTTTCGCTTCGGAACCCTCTGTAGCAAGCGACAAAGAACCTGCCGCCAAACAGTAGTGATTTGATCTCTCGCGGCGCTTCAGGAATATCTTTATTATGGCCTTTCCTACATGAGTTTTCTAGTTTTATTTCTCCAAAACACTTCTAAACGCATTATTCTATTTTTTCTTTAAATTGTTAGAACGAAAGAAATTTCTTCTTGTTACCGTCTTTCTTGAATATTAAGATCTGGGTAGAAGGCTACAATTTTACAATTTAAAGTCACTGTAAAATTATTCTTTTTGTCTCACGCAAATGTTACATTAAAATATAAATTTAATATTAATACAAATTTTATTTTATTTTATAGCATCTACTATCTAAATTAAAAATAAAAGCAAGAACACAATCAAAGTTTGATTGTGTCCTTGCTTTTCTCAAACCGTTGGACTTTGTTCAAACATACCAATTCCCAACGAAAAACACTACAACATAAGCTAAACTTGTTCAAATATTCTTTAAAATCTAACGATATTTTATAACCAATAGCTATTTTGGAGGAAAATACTAACATAATATAACAAAAGTTTGTTTAAGATTGTGAATATTCTTTTTAAACTAATGTTCTTTTGTTTAAAATGAACGATTTTTTGTGAAAATTGTTAGCACAATATAATAATGATAATCTGAAAAATCTAATTATTTATTTTATTAAAAATTCAAATTTTTTACGAAAAATATTAACATAATGTAACCTTAAATTGTTAAAAGGTTGTAAATCTTCTTTGAAATATATTACATATATATCGATTTTCCGGTGTAAACCGCTATTTTAAACTACAATTGTATAAAAAAATTATTTTCTTTGAAATATAATGATTTGTCACTAAAAGTACTTATTTCAAAATTGTTCAAACTTGTAATTTGTAAATTTTATTATTTTCAACAAAAAATGATTGGGTTTAAATCTAGCGATATCTTGTTGAAAAATAAAAATTTTAGGTGAACCACCAATGTCAGCTGAAGTTTTCGAAATATTTTGGAAATCTAATGATTTTCCAAAATTTTCAAAAGATTCTGAATCTAGTTCACATTATAATGATTTTTGTTTAAAATGCCAATTTTCCATATAAAACACCAACGCAACCTAAAATTGTTAAAAAATTATGAATCTTCTTTGAAATCTAATGATTGTTTAAAACCAATTTCAATTTTCGACGAAAAACACTAACATAATCCGAAATTTCAAAGCTTGTAAATTTTATTATTCTCAACAAAAATCATTGGAATTAAATCTAATTATTTTTCAAAATACAAAAATGGTTTTTAAAGGAACAATTTTTGGTCTAAAACGCTAACGTAACCTTCCAAAGTCATGAATCTTTAAACTCTAATGATTGTTGTTTCACAATGTCAATTTTCGGCAAAAAACGCTAACAAAACAGAAAAACTTGAATTGTTTAAAAAAATTAAATCATTGAATTCTATAATTTTTTAATAAAATTGCCCATATCCGTTGTAAACGCTAACATAATCTAAAATTATCGAAAATTGAGAATGTTGATGATGATTTTTGTTATGATTTTAAATTTAAATTCTTTTATAAAAAAAATAATAATTTCCATGTATTCATATATATAATAATTTTTATCATTTATATGATAATTTGAAAGTTTTAATTTGACCACACAAGAGGGTATTTAAAAGGATAAATGTTTCTAAATTTTCTTAAGCTTCTCCATGCTTTCCCAGGCGGAAATATTATATATATATGTATATATATTATATAT